>CM038679.1:369066092-369354143 GCA_021605205.1 Aegilops longissima | reverse complement strand
TATTTACAAGGAAAGTCTAATTTCTAAAATGAAGTTCTTCAATCAAGAATTTGATATTCAAGACTTTTCGAAGACTTTGAAAGTGAAGAAATTGGTGTGACCTTGAAGACTTGGTATTCATTTGAGGAACATGAAGCGTGAAGACTTTTGTTTTCGTAGTTTCATTTTCTCTTTCTTGAGTCATAGGAAACACCGTGATCGTTAAAGGGGGTCGAGGAAATACTAAGGAAAAATTTCCATGTGATGCTCAACTCAAAATCCTACACCTACCAAACCCTTCGAGTGAAGCCTTTGGAAATCTCATACAGATTCAGTCAATTTCTTGATGATGTAGACGAAGCTCTTCCGGTATTTGAGAATTTGTTCTCGACCGAGGAGTTAGGAATTCATGAAAGCGAATTGCCTACAAATGAGGAACATGATAGCCCCGAGGAATTTGATGTTCAAATTTCCGACCGTTCTTGTCTTCTTGCGCGCCACCTGTCCCAAAATATCTTATCCACCTAACGGTCATATCATTGAAGGGCATTTATGTCTTATCATGTCGGGCTGCTCCCTAGGCTATAAATAGCCGCCCCTACAACCACTAGTTGGTTGGCTGCTCGAGAGAACTTGACACTTGTCATTTGAGAGCAACCCATCCTCCGAGGAATTTGGCGAAAATCATCAAGTGAGGAAAACCCAAAAGTGAGGAAAACCCAAAACCAAACCCTACAAACCCAAAGTGATTGAGCATCATGAAGAAATTGATCTGCGTGGATCCGACGCTTTTACCTTTGAAGACTGTGCTTCTTCCAGACGGTTAGGCGTCACGGTCTAGAGCATCCAAGAGGAATTGTGGATCGCCGAGTGACCAAGTATGTGAAGGTTTGGAAGTCGCTGAAGACTTACCACGAGTGATTGGACGAGGTCTGCGTGACCTTAGTTCAAGGAGAATACGGTGAGGACTTGGTGTCTGAGCTGCGTGCTTTCGATGATCGGGTGTCCGGACTGCGTGTCCTCGAGTTTAAATACTCGGCCGCTCCAACCAGACGTATAAGCCGAGACAGCAGTTGGAACTGGTCTACCAAATCATTGTCTTCACCAACTCAATGGTTCTATTTCCTCAACCCTTTCATTTCCTCATTCTTGTGTTGAGTGTTTGTTCATATCTGTGTTTGAAGACTTTGGTGAAGACTTTCTCAATTTCCTCAGTTCAATTTCTTGATCGTTTGTCTTCATCTTGTGTTATCCTGTGATTACGCTTTACGTACTCTGTGATTGTCTTCATTTCATCATGATGACTATGCCTGTAATCTGCTATGCTTACTTGAGTACTTATTCCGCTGCATGTATTTCTTCGCTAAGGAATTTCCTCACCAGCAAATTCCTCGGTGAAGAATTTGTAAAATCTCTAAAATCGCCTATTCACCCCCCTCTAGTCGATATAACGCACTTTCAATTGGTATCGAGCAAGGTACTCCCTTGTTACGTGTGATTTTAGTTTAACCACGGAGTTTTAGTTATGTCGACCACAGGTATGATCAAGGTCTCGGCAGGGTGTCCTACCTTGATGGGACGGACTACCCTCTTGGAAGAACAAAATGCGAATGCATCTTGAAGCAATTGACAACGATCTACGGTATGTTGTGACAAAGGTGTTTCCTCGGTCACACCCTCTCTTAATGATGCTGATGTGAAGAGATTCAAGCAACTCGATTCTCAAGCGAAGAATATCATATGTGGCCATCGAGCAAAGGTCAATATGGAAGAGTGAGTGCTTTGGAATCTGCAAACTCATACGGGACAGGCTGTCCAAAGTAAATGAAGGTGTTTCAACTCAGCGTGACTCTCGAGTTGATGTTCTTCGAATCTCTTCAACCGCTTCAAAAGACTCGACAACGAAAATGTTCAACAAACCTTGATCGCCTCACCGACATCTCAAATGAGCTTCAAGCACTGGTGCCACCGACATCACCGACCATGAGGTGGTGAAGAAATTACTAAGATCGCTTGATTCCTCATTTGACACTCGCACCGATGATACAAGAACGAGCTGACTACAAGTCTCTTGATCCTGCCGATATCCTCGAAGGCTAAATACTCACGAGTTCTAGCTTGCTCAAAAGAGAGATCTCTATGGTTACGCTATGGAAAACACGTGCCTCAAGGCCAAGGCTGAATCTGAATCGAGAGTGAAGACTCGGTAGTAGCCTTGGAGATCTGAAGAATTTGGCCAGAGCTAGCACTCGCTCGTGAAGAAATTCCAGAAATTCACAAGGCGTGGTCGTTTTGGAAAATCCTCAAGAAGCAGTGATTCCTCATCTAGTGACTATAAGCGAAGACTTTGCCACAAATGCAAGAAACCTGGTCACTATATCCAAGATTGTCCTCGATGGGAAAAGGAATTAAGAAAGAAGAAACACAAGGATTACAGATTACGATGGCGTGAAGAAGAAGAAGAAATCATCAAAATCTTCATCATCAAAATCCTCAAAGCCTTCTTCTCACAAGAAGAGCAGCTCCAAAAGGCTCGGGCATTCATTGGCAAGGAAATGGACTCGAAGCTGAATCGAGGAAAATGAGGAAGAGGAGGAGTCTCAAGAATCCGAATCTGGTGTGGCTAGTCCGGCTCTTGCTATCGCTTATGTTAGCAAGTCCATCTTCAACATCAAGAAACTGAGTCCACCGACAAACTGATGAGGAAAATGATGACTACGCCCCACCTATTGCTTCATGGCAAAAGGTGCTAAGGTACTCAATTTCACCTCCTCGAATCTAGTGAAAATGAATCGATGAGGATCTCAAGCCCAGCTACTCTAAACTTGCTAAGATTGCTATAAAACAACAAAGGGCTTTTGAAAAGGTTCAAAACATGCTAGATAAGAGTGATGATATGTTAGGTGAAGAAATGGATCGCACTCAAGCCCCGATGAAAATCTTGAGAAAGTTCGGTCTAGGCTTGACAGCCTTCAAGGTCATCATAACACTCTCTTATCTGATCATGAGAAACTTTCTTATGAATTTCTTCAAAGAAAGCAAGATCTTGAGAAGCTAAGAGGCTGTTTGGTTTGGAGCCTTGAGCTGATAAAACATCGATCGTTGACCAAGCTTGGTGGCTGTTTGATCATCAAAATTTTGGTGTGCTTGCTCTCAACTCCCTCCGCTGCTCTTGCGCCAAATCAAGCGAAAGCAATTGAATCCTCGCCAATATTTTGCGTGCCAACAGCCATGATTTGGCAGGGTGGACATGGGAACAAACCAAACAGCCCCTAAGAGCGAGTTATGAAGATCTTCAGAAGGAGCGCGATTCATTACTTGCTCAACAAATCAGCGCTTCTCAAGAAGAATTTGTTCCTCCATGCTTAAAATGCATTGAGCGTGAATCGCTAATTCTTCACCTGAATGTTCAAATGCTTCAACTGTTATAAATTCTTCACCGCCTCTGCTATCACTAATTCCTCACCGAGGACATTGCTAGTATCACGACGATGCAGGTTGAAGGAATTGTACATGATGAGCATGTACAAAAGCCTCAAAGGGCATCGACTCTTTGTGATGTGCTTAAAAGCAGATCCTCAATAGGAACCCTAGGAAAGAGGGTATTGCCTTTGAGAGGAAACTCAATGCTGATGGAGCGTCTTTGGAAGCTGAGCGGTATCCCAAAACCTCATGGGTTCTGCAAAGGGACCTCCATTGATCCATCCACCTTATCTGGCTTTACATGTGAATTTCCTCATTACGATGATGAGTCATTTGACTCCAACTATAAACTGTTCAAAAATCAAAATGGTGAAGTATTTGCTAGATATGTTGGCACTAAGCTGCAGAACGGTCCCCTATGAAGAAAATCTGGGTTCCCAAGAAATGTCTTGAAAGTCTTCGTGAATGTCCTCATGACACCACACGTGAAGAAAAGGAACCCCAGATCAAATTCTTCATATGGACAAAATTCTTCATATGGATCCAAGTCCTCATACGGACCAAATTCCTCACGTGGATCAAATTCCTCAAAAGGATCAAAGTCCTCATATGATTATCATCGTGCTAACAACTCGTTTCGCAGGTAGAGCTAAGGGCTATGAATATGTGCATTATTCTTCAAACCAATATGTTCATAAGTCCTCGAAGAATTTCTCTGCTTATTCATATGCTTACCCTAACCCCTCTTATGTGAAACGAAATGGTTTGGCCTCTATGCCACCATTCTCATATGGTGCTCGCAGAGTGATGAACTCTTTGCCACCCCTTCAGATGTGGGTGGTGAAGAAAAAGAACTAATCTCTTCTGCAGGGTCAGGTCTCCAAACGTGCCTTAACGTCTGAAGAATTTGCTGGGGGCCTGACAAAAATTCCTGAAAGGACGCAGGCTAATCATGATGAAATGAAATTTCATTTCACACGTCCTCATACTACTTATCTGAATACTGACTGATGAAATTCATCTGATGAACTTGATATCATATTCTTCACTGATGAAGTATATGAGATCGTAAGTTGTACTAATTCATCTGCAGGATGATCAACCCAAAGCCACTGAGTGGGTTCTCGATAGTGGATGTACAAATCACATGACTGGTGACAAGAATCTATTGATGGATGCTACCTTATCACCGTCACATCTGAAGCATATCATCTTTGCCGACAAAGGCAAAAGTCGGTATTGGGACTTGGTAAGGTTGCTATCTCTAAGGACATGCACATGGACAAAGTCATGCTTGTTGAGTCTTTAGGATATAACCTCATGTCGGTCTCAATGCTTTGTGATCTTGATATGGTAGTTATCTTTGGCAAGTATCGTTGTGTTGTGATTATGGAAGTGACAATTCCAAAGTCTTGAAGGCTTTAGGAGAGGAGACTTGTATATTGTTGACTTCTCTACAGGTCCACAACCGCCGTGTGCCTACTTGCAAAAGCTTCGAAGGCTGGCTATGGCATCGACGACTTGGTCACGCAGGCATGAGGAATTTGCTGCGCTTGCAAAGAAGAAGCATGTCATTGGCATTGAGAATGTCAAATTCCTCAAGGATCACTTATGCGGTGCTGTGAAGCTGGAAAAATGACCAAGGCCAAGCATCCAGTGAAGACTATCATGACCACTACTCGTCCCTTGAATTGCTTCACATGGACCTCTTTGGTCCCAATCATTACTCAGTTGTCGTTAATGAAGCATCACTATATGGCTTTGTTATTGTTGATGATTACTCTCGCTACACATGGGTACACATTGTTACTTACAAAAATCAAGTGCAGGAAATCTTCAAACGATTTTCCTCGAGGGCTTCAACCAACTTTGGTGTGAAGATCAAGCACATCAGGAGTGACAATGGAACTGAGTTCAAGAATTCCGGACTTGAGGATTATCTTGATGAACTTGGTATTACTCATGAGTTATCTGCTTCCTATACTCCTCAGCAAAATGGCGTCGTGGAGCGCAAGAACAGAACTCTTGTTGAGATGGCTCGCACTATGCTTGATGAATAGAAAACACCTAGTCGCTTTTGGATTGAAGCAATTGACCTGCGTGCCACATCATCAACAGTATATCTTCACAAATTCTTCAAAAGACTGCCTATGAACTCCTTACGGACAAGAAACCCAATGTAAGTTATTTCAAAGTCTTGATTGCTAAATGCTGGATTAGAGATCCTCACCACAACTCTAAATTTGCACGAAAGCACATGAGGTTTTATGCTTGGTTACGGAAAGGACTCGCACACCTCTGAGTCTTCAACATCGCACTTCACAAGATTGTTGACCTTTGTAGATGTGCGGTTCGATGAAACTAATGGCTCGCAAAGAGAGCACCTACCTTCTGTGTTAGGCGAACCAGCACCGAGGATTCTATCAGTTCAAGGCAACCGAGGATGTCATTCCTCATCAAGAAACTGCTGAAGAATTCATTCTGTCGCTTGAAGAACGCCGAGTGATGCACCAAGATAATGTGAAGAAAATGGTCTTTGAGGAAAATGATCAAATTCCTCGAAGACAACCAGCTCATCCTCGCGTTGCAAAAGAAGTGCAAGTTGACAAGATCATCGATGACATTAAAGCGCCAGTCCTCTCACTCGCTCAAAAGCTTCACACTTATCTAACTTTTGTGGGCACTATGCTTTTGTCTCTATCACAGAGCCCACTAAGGTAGATGAAGCATTTACGGGCGGAGTGGATTCAGGCCATGCAAGAAGAATTACATCGATTCGAGCTCAACAACGTTTGGGAACTGGTCAAACGTCCAGATCCTCGCAAGCATAATATCATTGGCACAAAGTGGATCTACCGCAACAAGCAAGATGAAAATGGTCTTGTGGTGAGGAATAAGGCACGACTAGTAGCTCAAGGCTACACGCAGTTGAAGGAATTGACTTGATGAAACTTTTGCACCTATCGCTAGACTTGAGTCTATTAGCATATTACTCGCCTATGCTAACCATCACAATATCACTTTATATCAAATGGATGTGAAAAGTGCATTCCTCAATGGTAAGCTTGAGGAAGAAGTATATGTTGCTCAACCCCCAGGTTTTGAAGATCCAAAGAATCCTGACAAAGTCTTCAGACTAAATAAGGCCCTCTATGGCCTCAAGCAAGCCCCTCAGGCGTGGTATGATACATTGAAGGAATTCTTCGTGAAGAATGGCTTCACACCAGTTCACTCGACCCTACTCTCTTTACTAAATCTTATGATGGTGAACTGTTTGTGTGCCAAATATATGTTGATGATATTATCTTTGGCTATCTTGACCAACGTTATAGTGATGAATTTTCCTATATGATGAGTGAAGAATATCAAATGTCTATGATGGGAGAGTTGAAATTCTTCTTAGGTCTTCAAATTAAATCAACAACACAATGGCATATTCATATCTCAGGAGAAATACCTCAAAGATGTCCTGAAGAAATTCGGCATGCAAGATTGCAAAGGTGTCAAAATTCCTATGCCCACAAATGGCCATCTATGCACTGATGAAAATGGTATTGATTTCGATCACAAGGTATACCGCTCCATGATTGGTTCTTTATTGTACTTATGTGCATCTAGGCCAGATATAATGCTTAGTGTTTGCATGTGTGCCCGATTTCAAGCTGCAGAAGGAATCACACCATAAGGCTGTGAAGCATATTCTTGATATCTAGCTCACACACCAACACTAGGATTATGGTACCCCAAGGGCTCTACTTTTGATCTCATTGGATATTCGACTCGACTATCTTTGGTGATCGTGTGGATCGCAAGTCAACATCTGGTACTTGTCATTTCCTCGGACGATCTTTGGTCTGTTGGTCCTCGAAGAAAAGCAGGCGTGTATCACTATCCATGCGGAAGCTGAATACATTGCTGCTGGCTCGTGTTGTGCTCAATTACTATGGATGAAGCAAACCCTCAAGGACTACAGCATCAACGTGAAGAATGTGCCTCTCTATTGTGACAATGAGAGTGCCATCAAGATTGCTCACAACCAGTTCAGCACTCGAAGACAAAGCACATTCAAATTCGTCATCATTTTCTTCGTGATCATGTGTTGAAGGCGACATCTCCATCGAGCACGTGAAGATGAAGAACAGCTAGCTGATATCTTCACTAAGCCCTTGGATGAGAAGAAATTTAGCAAGTTGCGGTGTGAGCTAAATATCTTAGAATCTTGAACATTCTTTGAAAAGGCACACATCCTAACACTTATGCAAAATTGATGACTTAGATGTGCAACACATGAAGAAACGTTTTCTTCAATCAATGAAGAATAACACTCTAAGTGTGAAGAAATTAATGAAGAATTTGATTCTCGTAACCCTCGACAATTATACGCGGTGTCTGAAATCATCATTCTTATCTGATGGGTCACGCCACCACCAAAGTTGAAAATCTTCAATTTGAGTTTTTCCTCAGTTTTGAAATTCTTCAGTTTTTCAAATTCTTCAACTTTGCAAAATCTTCACTATTTCCGTCGTCTTTCTTCATTGGCTATATATATATATGGGTTTATGTCCTCTACAGCATTCACTTATGGCTATTTCTTCAAGTCGCTTTTTCTGCTAAGTGAATGTGATCGGACCCTTTCCCTTCTATGCTATACTCAACCCAATCTATTCACAAATTCTTCATGTGCGTTCTGCTTTGAAACTCGTTCAAATTCTTCACTGTGTCCTTGACAGCTGAAGAAATTGCAACGGAACTTTTAAAACAAATCTTATTCAAACCTTCGCTTTTACCGCTCAAACCGCTCCGCATCCCATGATGCATTATTATATTCACCCACGATCGACACGATCTCCACTACTGAAGACGTGGGTGACACATGTCGTGAGAAGGAAGCGGTCAGGGCACGTTCGTCCTAAATCTTGGACGATCCGCTTTTCACCGTGTCTATAAATACCCTCTCTCCCTTCCTCACTCTTTTACTTCGCTCGACCTCTCTCTCCGCCGAGCTCCTCGAAACCCTAAGCGCGCCGCTACTCCATAAATCGCCGGTGAGGAAAAGCTTCCTTGCCTTGACCTCTTCGCCCGCGTACTCGTGCCGACCGTGGAAAATCTTCACTCCGCCGTCGCCGTAGCTGATTTCCTCTGCCAAGTTAGGGCGGGGAAGATCTGAATGGACGAACTTCCCAACTGTTCATCTCAGTTCGTCGGTTTCTTCACTTCGGGTAAATTAAAAGTTACTTTTATTACTCGCTTTGATTCTCAAATCTTCTTCAAATTCTTCAAAGGTGTTTATTCTTCAAATTCCTCACACATATGAACACCTCAAATCTCTTGACTCGTTTCTCTAAGCAATGATTTTCTTCAAGATTCCTCAATTGTGTGGATCCTCGATCTATACAACTCTGGAACCTAAGACAAAGAACGCTTAGTGAAATTCTTCAAGGCTCATCTGGTCAAAATCCTCAAAACTTGTTCTTTTTGAAAAACCTTCTGAGAACGCATATGACCTCTTCAAATTCCTCGCACCTATACTCTGTTCACAGGTACAAATGTCCGCTGCTGAATCCCTAGGTTCTCATCAACTTAACTCATTTGCAGCGTTCCTCGAAGAAAAACTGCACACTTCTTCAGAGAACTCAATTGTTCAATTTCCTCACCTGAAGAAAATGGTAGATGGTAAGAAGCCGCAGAAGGGAGGAAAGAAACCTGAGGTTATGACAGCGTTTGAAATCCCTGAGGAAATATATGCTGACTATTGCACTCCGGATGAAGAAAGCAAAAATCAACGCAAGGTGCGTATTCAGAAGATTGAACGGAGATGGGCACGGGAATGGAAGGAATACAGATATGTAACACCTAAGTACATGAAGAAATTCGCTTTGAATCCTCCATGCCCAAGAGCTCCTTTGGCACCTGGCCAAATAGCTGATCCCACTAGCGTCAAACGCGGTGAGGACTTTCCTGATGAATGGGCTAAACGCCAAGCAAAATTGGCAAAGCAAGCAAAGGAAGCAGTGAAGAAATTCAATGAGGATTCTCTGCTGCTCGCCATCGAGGTCTCGGTCCAACCGAGGAAATCAATGCAAAAGAAGCCTGCTCATAAGCCAAGTGCTTCATCATCTGCCCTCACGGCCAAGTTCCTCAAAGAGCACCCTCCAAGCAAATTCCTCACACCGCTGCTGCTCCACCAAAGTCCTCAACGGCTCCGCCCAAACCTTCGCCTGTGCACCTAGCTACATGTCAAAGGACTGTTGGTTTCTCAATTACCTCGAGCATCTCTCGCAAGTTCCTCGGCTGCCCCAATTCTTCATCCGCCCGACTCTGCTGAAGACAAAAGCAACAATGGACGTGGTCCTCGGCCTAGCCAAGGAAGAAACAGCTTGTAGTCCACGTGCCATCGATGATGAGGCATCGATGAAGAACTTGAAGAAATCATCGAGACCGCCAAGTTAGGGCCGCTAGAGCCAAGGGTACATCTGTGCCACTGCTACTGGATCCGAAGAAAGTCCTCGACTTCATTGACCTCTGGCACAATGATCCCAATACCCCTCTGCCTGATCTTCCTTTGACACCTGGTCAAAGTCATGCGCTGACTCACTTCATCGCTGAAGAAAAATGGAAGTTTGAGAAGGCGAGGCAAATCAAGAAGGCTCAATACAGGAAGGAGAAGTTCCTGAAGAAAAACGTTGTCAAGATGACACCTGAGGAACTCCTCCAAATCCAAACTGAAATTCAAAACCTCAGCAAGAACTTTGACACATACTATGCTGATTGGCAAGGAGTCAAGACCAGATTCGTCGATCTGACGAACAAAATCACAAGTGTTGCTGCACCTGTGCAACTTGAAATTCCTCAGGATGAAGCCTCAGTTCAGCCTGCTGAAGAAAATGCTGATTCTAGGGCTGATGATCCCATCCCAGCCGCTGAAGAAATTACCAGGGCACCCACTAGTGGTGCGCTCAAGAAATCTACTCAAGTCAGGCAACGCATGATTGCGCCAAGAAATTGCTCAAGACAGGGAACTGCATCAGTTGCTCTCAAGAAACTGCACCAAATTCCTCGGCTCCTCCAAATGACAATTCCAACTCCAATTCTTCCATCCGCTTCGATGTGAAGAAAACCAAGGCTCTTGAACGAGCTGCTGTGAAGAAAAGGAAAGCATCACCACGCCGATTCTTGACTGCGAAGAAAATGAAGCCAATGACCAGCTCCATTGAAAACCCAATTGATGCTATTCCAATTTCCTCCATACCATCAAAGGAAGTAGTTCCTTTTGGAGAAGAATATGAGATCCCAACCGGATCTGATGAAGAACATCAATCTGCTGCTTCATCAGAGAAAATTGATGAAGAAATTGAAGTGGAAGCAATCCCTTCAACCCCAGTTATTTCTTCATCAGACCATGAAATTCCTCAAGCTGGTGCTGAGGAAACTGAAAATGAAGATGTGAATATTGGATGCACCACTCAAGTGATCAATGATGACTTTTGGGAAAGTCAGCATCCCAATACTCCTCTCTTCACTCCGCTTCAACAAGTTCCTCACTCCCCTGCACAAACAGTCCAGATAGACTCTGAAGAAAATCAACCGACTGGTTCTGTGCATGAAGAAATTCCAGCCACTAGTCTTGATGAAGCTGCTGCTCTGCTGCTAATCCTCGATGCGCATGTTGAGGACCAAGAAATTCCTCAGTGAAGAACCTGAACTTGTGATTCCGAGGTGGTGATGCAACCGATCGACACCCTCCGCCAAAGCAAAAGAATCCGTTCTCAACCAAACAAAAGTTCAAGGCTGAAGATTTCTTTGCCGAGCATGTGTTCTTCATCGAATATAATCCTTATGATTACGCTCGATTAGGAAGAGGCGTTTCGGACTGCCGTCAAGCAAACTTCTATTCCTCGGTGCTTTTCAACAAGGACAAAATCTTGATCATGCTCATATTCCTCATGTGGATATGGAGTCATTGCCAGGTTTTGAGCCGTCCTTAGTGTTCTTCATGACGCAGGACTGCTAAACTTCTGACCGATATTTGTGGATTGGAATGAAGAGCTAATTCTTGATTCTATGCAACTCGCACATCACGGAGATGTCAAGATGTGAATTCATGGGTCTTAGATTGGATGACCGAAAACACTCACTACAAGGCACCAAGAAGTGAATTGCTTCGTGCCCTACCACTCGATCCTCCGCTTGATGGTGCACGTCGTATCTATGAAGAAAAGAACTTTCAAATCACTATATGCAAGTCTTGATGAAGCCTTTGAAGCCAAGGCAGGCCCCAAGAACCAAATTCCTCGTCAAGGAATTATTATATGTGCCTCGAACAGTCTATCGGATTCTGACGAAGACTATGAGTCCTATCAAAGGTCACGACTCGAACGATGAAGAAGTCGTTGGCATCATGAAGAATATGCTTTTCAACATCATCCATGGTGTTCCCGTCAATTTCCATGATTTCTTCATGAGGACTCTGGCTAACATTGCCATGTCACCTTTTGAGCTGAAGCCTTATGCACCTTGGATTATGAGATTCATCGGTCAAGATCTTCACTGAATTACAAAGGCGATACTTTGAACCCCGCAGCTACTACGCCTCGATTGAAGTCCTCAAGCGGCAAATTACCTCGGTGATGAAAAGGGAAAGGCTATCTGCTGTGATAGATGAAGGCATTCGTCCATTGGATGGACAGTTTAGCAAAGCAGCATCTTACTCCACCAATGATGACTCGCCACACATGACTCAAAGCAAATACCACCGTCAAGCAAAATCCTCAAGGAATCGCACCTGTGGTGATGATCGATCGTGAGTTACTCCTCGGTCTTCATCGGAAGGTTGATCGCAATCATAAGTGGGTCAAACGTCGTTTGGTACTCTTCTTTACAACATGACCTCAACTCACAATGCGGTGAAGAAAACCACTACTACCTTCATGAAACCTTCAAGCGCACCTGGGCTGTTCTTTCACATGTCTACAATGAAGAAGAACTGCAATCAATGGGACTCAAGGAAGAATTTGACTGGTCTGCTCCTCCTCCGAAGAAATTCAAGAAAGTCAAAGTTCCTTCCTTGGTGGCCAGCTCCTATTCTTCATCTCGCGACACCGATGAAAATGAAGATTTGGAAGACACTGCTGCTGGTCCTACTTCAACGAACAACCCCGACAATGCTGGCGCTCCGTCTTCAACTTGAAATTCTTCAAGAGCGTTAGTCCTCAGTTTCGATCCTTTTGGTCATTCGATGACAAAGGGGGAGAAATTTGAGTTAGTCTTCAAGCGGGTCTCGTTTTTGTCTATATACAGTATTTTATTAAGTTACAACTCTCGTTCTTCTGAAACCTTTTATTGGATCGAGTTGTAATCTTAAACCTGATGGTGCTTTGATACCTTTGATGCATTATGCTCTTGCTCTATGATCTGATTATAGTTGTTATGCTGAGCTCTTTTGAAAATCTTCAAATCGATTTGGGCTCTGATACTCATGAAAAGTTTCAAATTCCTCATACGCATTGGGCTCTGATACTTCTTATGCATGCACTGCATAGCATCAAGCACCATATTTCATCATGCATTTCAAATTCCTCATATTATATGTCAAATGCGTGTATGAATTACAAGATATAGGGGGAGATCTCCATAATTCAATTCTTCAAATGTGCATTGCCTCAAAAGAAAATTCCTCACTCTGCACATCTTCAGGGGGAGTTCTTCTATATCTTGCAATCAAAATCCTCATTATCGATTTACACTTCATATGTTTATCCCGTTGAAAACTTAACCTATGTTGTCATCAATCACCAAAAGGGGAGATTGTAAGTGCATCTAGTGCCCTTAGTGATTTTGGTGTATTGAAGACTTATAGGTTAAGTAACTAATCGCTTGTGAGTGTACACAGGTCTATAAGTCTATGAGGAGTTTGATATTTACAAAGTGAAAGTCGACCCTAAAATGAAGTTCTTCAACTGAAGAATTTGATATTCAAGACTTTCAAGACTTTGAAAGTGAAGAAATTGGTGTGACCTTGAAGACTTGGTATTCATTTGAGGAACATGAAGCGTGAAGACTTTTGTTTTCGTAGTTTCATTTTCTCTTTCTTGAGTCATAGGAAACACCGTCTTCGTTAAAGGGGTCGAGGAAATACTAAGGAAAATTTTCCATGTGATGCTCAACTCAAAATCCTACACCTACCAAACCCTTCGAGTGAAGCCTTTGGAAATCTCATACAGATTCAGTCAATTTCTTGAAGGATGAGACGAAGCTCTTCAGTCGTCACGAGGAATTTATTTCGATCGAGGAGTTAGGAATTCGCGAGTGCAAATTGCCTACACAGTGAGGAACATGATAGCCCTGAGGAATTTGATGTTCACATTTCCGACCGTTGCTGTGTTGCGCGCCAGCTGTCCCCAAAATATCTTATCCACCTAACGGTCATATCATTGAAGGGCATTTATGTCTTATCATGTCGGGCTGCTCCCTAGGCTATAAATAGCCGCCCCCTACAACCACTAGTTGGTTGGCTGCTCCGAGAGAACTTGACACTTGTCATTTGAGAGCAACCCATCCTCTGAGGAATTTGAGCGAAAATCATCAAGTGAGGAAAAAGCCAAAAGTGAGGAAAAACCCAAAAACCAAACCCCTACAAACCCAAAGTGATTGAGCATCACTGAAGAAATTAATCCTGCGTGGATCCGACGCTTTTTACCTTTGAAGACTGTGCTTCTTCTAGACGGTTAGGCGTCACGGTCTAGAGCATCCAAGAGGAATTGTGGATCGCCGAGTGACCAAGTATGTGAAGGTTTGGAAGTCGCTCAAGACTTACCACAGTGATTGGACGAGGTCTGCGTGACCTTAGTTCAAGGAGAATACGGTGAGGACTTGGTGTCTGAGCTGCGTGCTTTCGATGTCGGGTGTCCGGACTGCATGTCCTCGAGTTTAAATACTCAGCCGCTCCAACAGACGTATAACCGAGACAGCAGTTGGAACTGGTCTACCAAATCATTGTCTTCACCAACTCAACTGGTTCTATTTCCTCAACCCTTTCATTTCCTCATTCTTCGTGTTGAGTGTTTGTTCATATCTGTGTTTGAAGACTTTGATCAAGACTTTCTCAATTTCCTCAGTTCAATTTCTTGATCTGTTTGTCTTCATCTTGTGTTATCCTATGATTACGCTTTTCAGACTCTGTGATTGTCTTCATTTCATCATGATGACTATGCCTGTAATCTTCTATGCTTACTTCTGAGTACTTATTCCGCTGCATGTATTTCTTCGCTAAGGAATTTCCTCACCAGCTAATTCCTCAGTGAAGAATTTGTAAAACTCTCTAAAAATCGCCTATTCACCCCCCCTCTAGTCGATATAACGCACTTTCAGGAATCATTACTCTTGCTAGTGAACCAGACATAGCACTCCGCGCCGAAAATAAGACAACCGCACTAGCCCTTGAGGCACTATCCGAAGCCCTAGCGGCCGAGGAACTCCCTGCGCTGCGCTCCACGGTGAATAGGGACGATGTGATACTCGATAAGAGATCCAAGTCCACCTCCTTTAAACCGGCGGACGAAATAGTCAAATTCCAAGTCCATCCAACGGACCCTACAAAAATGGCCTCCATCGGGGCACAATTAAATCCTGATGTATACGCCACACTAAGAGAATTCCTACGCGAAAATTGGGACATTTTTGCCTGGCACCCTTCAGACATGCCAGGAATCCCACGCCGGCTGGCCGAGCATAGCCTAAACATCCTAAAAGGATTCAAGCCACTCAAACAGGCTCTTCGGCATTTCTCCGAACCCAAGAGACAGGCCATGGGAGAGGAGCTAGCCAAACTATTGGAGGCCGGATTCATCAGAGATATAAAACATTTGGACTGGCTAGCAAACCTGGTGATGGTACCAAAGAAGGACAAATCCTGGCGCCTATGCATCGATTTCAAGGACATGAACAAGGCTTGCCCAAAGGATCCCTTCCCCCTCCCCCGCATCGATCAAATTATCGACGCTACCGTAGGACACGATTCATTGTGCTTCCTCGACGCATACTCCGGCTACCACCAAATTAAGATGGCAGAGCCTGACCAAGCCGCAACGGCATTCATCATTCCATACGGCCCATTCTGCTTCAACACAATGCCCTTCGGGCTCAAAAACGCAGGCGCAACATATCAGCGCATGATTCAGACATGTCTGGCAAACCAGATCGGCAAAACAGTGGAGGCATATGTAGACGATGTGGTCGTCAAAAGCAAGCATGTCGAAACTCTAGTAGATGACTTGAGGCTCACATTCGATAATCTCCCAACATATGACATCAAGCTCAACCCGAAAATGCGTTTGGGCGTCACCGGAAAGCTCTTGGGCTTCATTGTATCCGGTAGAGGAATTGAAGCAAACCCAGCAAAGATCTGAGCTCTGTCACAATTGGATATCCCAAAAGACCTCAAACAAATACAAAAATTGACTGGATGCATGGCGGCTCTAAGCCGCTTTATCTCCCATTTGGGAGAAAAGGCATTACCCCTTTATCGCCTCCTCCGACGCACGAACACTTCGAGTGGACGGATGCCGCCACGGCCGGACTCGAAGAAATAAAAGCCATATTGGCAACAAACCCGGTCCTGGCCGCGCCCAACATGGGCGAACCAATGCTATTATATATCGTGACAACTCATCAAGTTGTAAGCACGGTGCTCGTTGTCGAACGAGAAACGGACGGACACAAGTTCCCCCTTCAAAAACCAGTTTACTACGTGTCCACTGTCCTAACTCCATGCAAGTCACGGTACCCGCATTATCAAAAGATAGCATACGCGGTGTTTATGGCATCTCGGAAGCTGCAACACTACTTTCAAGAGTGTTCGATAACAGTAGCCTCCGAAGTACCTCTTAATGACATTATAAACAACCGCGACGCGACGGGCCGGATTGCCAAATGGGCCATTGAGCTCCTCTCGTTCGACATAACTTATAAGCCACGGTGAGCTATTAAGTCGCAAGTTTTGGCCGACTTCGTCGCCGAATGAACCGAAGCCAAACTCCCTAAAGAGTACGGCGCATATTCCAACTGGATAATGCACTTCGACGGCTCCAAAATGTTGGCTGGCCTGGGAGCTGGCGTCGTTCTGACGTCCCCAACCGGAGATACAGTTCAATACGTACTCCAGATAATGTATACGGACTCCAACAACGCAGCCGAATACGAGGCCCTTCTACATGGTCTCCGGATGGCAGACTCCATGGGCATTCAACGCCTAGAGGTGGGCGGGGATTCGAACCTCGCGATGTCCCTAAATGGAGACTTTGATGCCAAGGATCCGAAAATGGCAGCTTATCACAATGCCGTCCTAAAAATGTCAGCTCGGTTTGAGGGGCTCGAATTTCACCATATAGCCCGGGATAACAGCCAGGCAACAGACGTGTTGGCATGCATCGGCGCAAAGCGCGATGCCGTCCCCCCAACATCTTCCTAGAGAGGTTGTTCAAGCCATCCATATTATGGGAGGGAGAGTCCGGAAATAACAACCCGGACCCAACTGCACTGCCCCACACCGAACATTCTGACACAGTTGGTGGTTCTGCCAACGAAATAACACCCTCAGCCCACGTAATAATGGCAGTCATTGCCCCGTGGACAGAACCATTTCTGGCCTACTAACCAGGCAGGAACTTCCCGAGGACCAAAACGAGGCCCGCTGCATAGTGCAGCGATCTAAAGCCTATAAGGTCCATGAGGGAGAGCTTTATAAGAAAAGCACAACCGAGTCCTTCAAAGGTGTACCTCCAAGAGGAAGGAGGAATCTTGGCTGAAATTCATGCGGACTCGGCGGGCACCACGCCGCAACCCGGCCCTTGTAGGCAAGGCCTTCCATACAGGATTTTATTGGCCGACGGCCAGGCAGATGCTCAGACTTAGTCCAATGATGCGTCGGATGCCAGCTCTTTGCTAATTAAAGCCACATGCCACCCACCGCCTCAAAACTATACCCATCACACGGCCCTTGGCAGTGCAGGGGCTTGACATGGTTGGACCCCTTAAAGGGAACCCACAAGCAAAAGTACCTCATGGTCATGGTGGATAAATTCACCAAATGGATAGAGGCCAAGCATGTTAAGATGGCGAATCCGGACCGTGATAGACTTCATATCGTGGGTCATTACATCGTTACGGTGTCCCCACAACATCATCACCGATAATGACACGAACTTTACGGCCGACGAGGTCAAACTCTGGTGCAAAAACATGGGCATCAAGCTCGACTACGCTTCAGTCTATCACCCTCAAACTAACTGTCAAGTCGAGCAAGCAAATGGTCTAATTATGAGTGGCATCAAACCCAGATTACTGCGGTCCCTCAAGGAATCTAACACGCACTGGGTAGAGGAGCTCAACTCCGTACTCTGGGAGCTGCGGACCACTCCGAATCGCAAGACCAGATTCACACCATTCTTTATGGTATACGTCGCAGAGGCAGTTCTGCCCTGCGACATAATTCATGACTCACCTCGCGTGCGCATGTACGAAGAAAGAGAAGCCAAGCTCGATCGGCTGGACAGTTTGGACGCCTTGGAGGAGGAGCGTGACGTAGCAAAAGCCCGTTCCGCATTCTATCAACATCAGGCTCAAAGATATCAAAGCAGAGAAGTACGGGCCAAAACTTACAATGTTGGCGAGCTAGTTCTACGCCTGCCGGACAAGAAAAATGACAAACTCAAGCCCAAATGGGAAGGTTCCTTTATCATCGACCAAGTCCTGACCGGTGGAGCGTACCCTCTGCGAGATGCATCGTATAACCGACTCGAGCCGAACCCATGGAACGCAGCCCGTCTCCGAAGATTCTACGCCTAGCGTCGGATTCCGAGTTTGTCTCCTTCCTCTGTCCATATTTTACACTTTAGTTGTCTTCTATTTTTCTCCTTCTCCCTCCCTTTTTTTCCAGCCTTTAAAGGCTCGTTAGCGCATTGTTCGCACACACTTGACGCGCTATCCGCGCTCATTGTACCTGGGGGCTTCTTTCACAGAAGCTTATTTATAAGGGCTTCATGCCCAATACATGTGTCACACTTCCGCATGTACCTTTTATTCACCATTATATGCATCGATATGACTTAAGTTTTGGCCAAGCTGGGTTGCCTGGCTCCTATGCTTACCCCTATGTCCCGATTGTTCGGCTAGGTGGTAAAGGGAGCACCTCTGCGATTGTTACTGCCGGGTCAGCCGGATGTGTACCTCAGACTGGGTGAAGCCGAAAGCTAGCGTTCTTAAGAGAATATTCGGTCAGTGAACTAAAAGAAGATTTCTTACCTATTTATTTATCTGCCCCCAGATGTTTTTCTGCTTTTTTCGAAGTCCGGACATGCACTTTAGGGCATGCCTCCCAGGGAAAGGAACCCCTAACGGAACTATTATCCCTGGAAGATGTTTCTTAATGACCATGTAATATAACATAACTAGTTGGGCACTTGTCTAATAAAGCACTAATGACCCCTATGCCTGGTCTCCACGCATGCCCCGGTTTTTATATAACCGCGAGGGTATTCGGACACACTCCGGACTACTGGGTCCCGAGGTTGAAGCGAAAAGGTCCGCTATGACAAACGATCTACAATCCGACTAGAAGGCATTTTACATGTCACCTTAAATTACATAGTCAATTTGACTGATTGTATTCCTCTTCAATGCCATCTAACATACTGTCTAGTTTACAGTCCTGCTGGGAATACTTTGTGGCCAATTCTACCTGGCCATACACTAAGCTCACGGGGATCTCCTTCCCATCGGGCCCCACAGGTCCGACCTCGGCCATGTGTTTTGGGTCAGCCTTCGTGTACCGCGTCTTCACCATGGCCCAGGCCTCCCTTGCGCCTTGACGGCAGGCCGATATCTTCCATAATCGGAAGCGCCGCCACGCTCCCTGGAGCCTCTCTGCAAGCTCCCCAAGTCCTTCGGGCAGGGAGACAGATGGCCACAAGGCACAGGCGACGCCTTTCATCACTGCCGAACTCGTTAAATGCAGTTGTAAGACTTCGGGAAGAAGGTCACCCAGAACCGGGCATTTCTCCGCAGGACGGCCGTGAGCATACCTCTGAGACATAACTCGTTAGTCGACTTCCTCGCCGAACTATTTTTCAAAGTTCGTTTAAGCACTTACTAAAATGCGCGTCGAAGCCGCCGATTCTCCTTAATCGGAGTCGCATAGCTGGGCACGAACATCTTTTAGTTCCTCACCCAGCTGGGTGTTGGCATCTTGAGATTATTTTCTCCCGCCTCACCTCGTAAGCACGCTCGCCGCCTTTAACCGGCGCAAGAGCTGTTGCTTGTCCGGATCTACCCGACGCCATCTGCAATGTTATTGTCGATTATACACACGCCGCACTTCACAACATACTTATCTTTTAAAAGTGTATATTACCGAGAGGGTCTCTTTGGCTTCCCCGTCGCGGCTTAAAGCGCCCTCAAGTTGGGCTTTGCACTCTTCAAGCTCCTGGAACAGTTGGGTATTCTTTTCAGAAGATCCTCAGATAATAAATGATCCTTAAATCAGTTATTCTAACTATTTCAAGTCTCGGGGCTCTTGGCATATATAATTGTTAAATTTCCTCACTCGCATGTCTTTTACATACTGCTCCATGGCTCTGGCTAGACCATCTTGAGTGGCACAGAGGTGCGCATCTCCCGAATTGAAGGCGTTCAATGCCTCTTGGGAGAAACATGTGTCACGAAGAATTGTCCGGCGGCGCCTGTGATTCATGGCACTCTCCACCTCGTAGTTGGTGGCGGACAATCTGTCGGCATCCTCTGTCGGAGGAGCATCCGATGCACGCCTCGTGTTCGCCTCCGCTTCTGGGCCTGGCTTTGGAGCCTGGCTGGCGGAGGCTCGATTGGCAACCTCTCTGGATATAGTCCGCGGAGCTCTTTTTTCCCAAGAGGGCACGAGCGTTAGTATGCCTTCGGAATAAAACCTGGGAATAAGGTGACACGCCATCTTGTTGCGCCGGGCGTTTCAAGCGGACCGCACTTCTTTTTAGCTCTTTGGGCGTGTATACCCTTGTTGGCTAGCCGCCGCAGGCTCGGCCTTTCGCCTCAAGGGCTCCCCCTGCAAAACACCGTTGGTATACGGTGAACAAAAATAAGCACGGATGAATCATTCTCAAAGTATTGGGGCTTTGGTCTCAGTTACCTGTGAGGTTGGAAGTATTCCGGGGTAATCGGCTGTAATGGCAACCAGGGCCTTATCAATGCTCAGTTGGTGAAATACCCCATCGATCAGCTCCACCGATATGTCCGGATCCTCTTGGGAGGCTGGATCGAGGAACCATTCCGGATCTTTGGGTCGTGGAGGCAGGTTGTTTATATCCGTTACGTCCTGGCGCAGTTCCTGCATCGAAATCACAAAATGAGATACTTGACTATGGGAATATGGATCGGATGGGCAAAAAGAAATGTCCGCTTACCCAGCTTGGAGGATTGTTCATAGAAAATCCGTCCTGTGGATTGACGCGAAGAAATTCCTCCTCTTCTCCCTTGTACAATGCAGACAAGGTCTTCATCGATTAGCGACCGATCCCGCCCCTTATGGCCATGGCGGGTGGCATCATCCTCCTGTTGAAATCCCACATGGGGTGGCCTCTATCTTTGGAGCGGCTGCACCCCAAGATAATGCATGTGGCCATGACCCGATCATGGTCAGTCCGAATGAGCCAACAACCTTATTCGCTCATCGTAAAGGACGCCCCGTCATTTTCCTCCGAGGGCTCCGTGGACGCCAGCTTAGGCGTTTCTTCAAAGGAGCATTCTTGAACTCCGGAGGCCGATCCAACAGGTTCAGCAGGGGACATCTTCTATATAAAACCATTTCAAGGCCCGGTCTTCGGATGCCTTCTTCGGGGTTCCGGATAGATATCCGGTCCTGGCGATGCGCCATAGTTCGGCTCCGCCCACTTGATATATCGACCCCTACTAAGAACGGGGTACGAGGCAAAACAACCTCTTCCACAGCGTCGACTGTCCACGATGGAATGGATTTCGGTCAGATGCGCTCCGATGAAAGCTCGCGAAGGGAAGATGATGTGATTCGGATCTAGATCCTCGTCTCTTATATAGGCAGCTCATTTGCACTGCTAGGGGGGTAAATGTAAAAATACCCTGGCTTTTCGCATTCGTTCAACACGTGGAAGATGGCCATTATTGGGCGTGGAAGCCAAGGAGCGCGATATTTACGAGAGGCCGGACACTATTCAATAGGTACACAGGATTTAGAGAAGAACCCGCCTTGCAATGCCGAAGACAATCTACGCGCCGGACTCGTCGTCATTGAAGCCTGGTTCGGGGGCTACTGAGGGAGTCCCGGATTAGGGGGTGTCCGGATAGCCGGACTATGACCTTTGGCCGGACTCCTAGACTATGAAGATACAAGATTGAAGACTTCGTCCCGTGTCTGGATGGGACTTTCCTTGGCGTGGAAGGCAAGCTTGGCGATACGGATATGTAGATATCCTACCATTGTAACCGACTCTGTGTAACCCTAACCCTCTTCGGTGCCTATATAAACCGAAGGGTTTTAGTCCGTAGGACGAACAACAATCATACCATAGGCTAGCTTCTAGGGTTTAGCTTCTCTAATCTCGTGGTAGATCTACTCTTGTACTACCCATATCATCAATATTGATCAAGCAGGAGTAGGGTTTTACCTCCATCGAGAGGGCCCAACACAGGTAAAACATCGTGTCCCTTGTCTCCTGTTACCATCCACCTAGACGCACAGTTCGGGACCCCCTACCCGAGATCCGCCGGTTTTGACACCGACACATATCAACAAGCAACCATGTCTTTCAAAATATCAACGCTAAAATAAGCTATCCCTAGCCCATCATGCTTAATCATTGATCCATTCCTGAAACACACTCGTATATTAACTACACCCAATGCTCAAGTACGATCATAGTGCCTCCTAGTTGGTGCTTTTATAAGAGAAGATGGAGACTCAAATTCAAAATAAAAATTGCATAAAGTAAAAGAACGGCCCTTCGCAGAGGGAAGTAGGGATTTGTAGAGGTGCCAGAGCTCAAAGCGAAAAACTTAGAGATAAAACCATTTTGGGAGGTGTGTCCTTCCCACCACCGAAAATGACTTAGAGTTCCCAACACTTTCCACGCCAGATATATCATAGGCGGTTCCCAAACAAAAAATAAATTTTATTCCTTTTTCCACCATACTTTCACTTTCCATGGCTAAACGTATCCACGGGTGCCTTCCGTACCAACACTTTCCAAGGAATTTATTATTTGACAACATAAAGTAAATTCATTTTTCATTTCGGGATTGGGCATCCCTAATACCTTTTCCTTACTCTCGTGAAATGACAAGTGAATAAACACTCATCGTGAGAATAACACATCTAGCATGGAAATTATTAGCCACCACTCACCGCCTCGCGAGCGGTATGAACACACAAAAGAGAAGTTTATTTTGAAAATTAGAGATGGCACATACAAATTTGCTTAGAATGGCAAAAGAATACCGCATATAGGTAGATATAGTGGACTCATGTGGCAAAACTGGTTTAAAGGTTTTTGGATGTACAAGTAGTGATCATACTTAGTGCAAAATGAAGGCTAGCAAAAGATCGAGAAGCGACCAACCAAGAAATGAATAATCTCATAAGCGAGGATTATGCATAATTAACAGCAAATAATGCACCACAAGTAGGATATAATTTCATTGCATAATTATTGACTTTTGTGCTTGCATAGGGAATCACAAACATTAACACCAATATTCTTACTAAAGCATAATTACTCATCAAGATGACTCACATATCACATCATCATATCTCAAAACTATTACTAAGAATCAATTTTATTTTGTCCAATGATCTTCATGAAAGTTTTATATCCTTCTTGGATATCTATCACTTTGGGACTAATTTTCATATGTTGCTTTTGATAAGCTCAAACAAATATAAGTGAAGATCATGAGCATGATATTTCTTTCTCTCAAATTAATTTAAGTGAAGCAAGAGAGAATTTCTTGAAAATTTTGATAACTCTAAAATAAATCTAAGTGAATCAAGAGAGCATTTCTTCAAAAATACTAAAGCACGCCATGCTCAAAAAGGTATAAGTGAAGCACTAGAGCAAGTCCATAGCTCAAAAAAATTTAAGTGAAGCATAGAGAGCAATTCTAACAAGTTACGACATAATTTTGGCTCTCTCAAGTAGGTGTGTCCAGCAAGGAATCAAGACTTAAGACACAAAATAAAACAAGCAAAGACTCATATCATACAAGACACTCCAAGCAAAACACATAGTATGTGACGAATACAAATATAGCTTCGATCCCAAAGCTTAGTTGCCACCCGGGGCATGCCAAAGCTTAGTTTCTCGCTCTCTTTTGGATAATAGCTTGGTATGTCGGGGCATCCCCAAGCTTAGGCTTTCCAAAGCTTAGTTGCTTGCACTCTTTTGGATAATAGCTTGGTATGCCGGGGCATCCCCAAGCTTAGGCTTTTCTTACTCCTTATTCCTTCATCCATCGTAAGATAACACAAAACTTGAAAACTTCAATCACACAAAACTCAACAAAACCCTCGTGAGATCCGTTAGTATAAGAAAGCAAATAACTACTATAAGTACTGTAGCAAACCAATTCATATTTTGTTCTTGCATTAAATCTACTGTATTCCAACTTTTCTATGGAAAAAATTCATCAAAGAAAACTATAGAGCCATCAAAACAAGCACACAACGCAAAGAAATCAGAATCTGTCAAAAACAGAATAGTCTGTAGCAATCTGGATATTTCGAATACTTCTGAAACTCCAAAAATTCTGAAAAAATCAGTACGGCTTGAGAAATTTATAAATTAATCTTCTGCAAAATAAATTGGCATTCTATCATGCTTTGGTAAAAAAATGAGAATTGTTTTCGTGAGCACAAAAGTTTCTGTTTTTCAGCAAGATCAAACAACTATCACTCAAGAAGATCCTAAAGGCTTTACTTGGAACAAACACTAACTAAAACACAAAAAACACAATAATAATAGTAGCATAATTGTGCAAAAGCTCAAGAACAGAAAGAAAAAAGCAAAAATAAATTTTATTCATTGGGTTGTCTCCCAACAAGCGCTATAGTTTTACGCCCTTAGCTAGGCATAAAGCAAGGATCTAAGTTTTGTCATCCTTCTTCTTAAAATTTTTAGAGGTGGTTTCATCATGGGGTTTTGTAAAAAAACATAAAGCATATTGTCCATAGAAACCTTAGCATTATTAAGTTGCCCATTATCATAACCGCGTTGATTTTGGCAACAATCCAAGAGTAGTGTTGATTAACATTATTGAAAACTTGTGGAATTACATCTAAAATGGGGACTTCTTTTTTAAGGTTCTCATCAAAGATTTTATTATCCCCAAGCAAATGCCTTAGCGCATAATCACTATTGTAAAGAATTTCATCTATCACGGGCTTTTCACGATTCATACCATAAAAATCAAAGATTTCCCTAGCTTCCCGTATTGTGTAGTCAAATTCATTCATAATAACGAGAGTGGCTGACTTTTTAGCTTTTGGATTCTTTATAACGGGAAGCTCAAAAAACAATCTTTGCAAAGTAGAATGAGTATGGATAAATTTGCTTTCAAGTTTTAGAACTAACGTTGAAATAGAATCTGCATAATATCTAGTAGTCCTAAGTATAGGCACATCATCAAGACTTAAATTTCCAACACAATTGAAAAGTTCTTGGATACGCTCTTATCCCATAACATTCCCTTGCCCCAAGATAAAAGTTTTAGCATCCAGATTGCCCGTATGTCCTATCTTAGGACTTAGGCCACCATCTGTTGGTGCCATACCGAAATCACTCATGATTGCAAGCAAAGGATAGATCTGATGAGAAAACGACGAACGAAAAAGAGGGGCGAATAAAACGGCAAATTTTTGTGAAGTGGGGGACAGGAAAACAAGAGGCAAATGGAAAATAATGTAAATTGCGAGGAGATGATATTTGTGATTAGGAACATGGTATATGTTGAAGATCCTCCCTGGCAATGGCGCTAGAAATTCCTTTTGATGCGGCTTGAAGCTACGTCGGTATTTCCCCAAAGAGGAAGGGATGATGCAGCACAGCGGCGGTAGGTATTTCCCTTAGTTATGAGATCAAGGTTATCGAACCAGTAGGAGAAAGATAATATAACAGCATGGAACAATCAAAAATTATAGATACGTTGGAGACGTATCAATTATCGGCACACTTCTTAATATTAAAGGCAAGACGGAAGATACCTTAAAATCTAGGATTGATTTGACACACCTGGGTATCAGAAAGAATTTGCTGGTGGAAGATGAAGGTAAACCACGAGATATGGCACCAGCTATGTACGTCTTGGACAAGGTAAAAAAAGAAGAATTCTGTGAGGTCCTGTCACGTGTGAGATTCCCACATGGATTTGCTTCCAACCCTGAAAGGAGAGTTAGTGCAGATGGAAACGAGGTACAAGGGTTGAAAACTCATGACCGCCACATACTACTTCAAAGGGTTTTACTGTTATCCTTAGAGGATTGGGCCATACGACTTATACTGAGCGATTGCAAGAGTTGGGACAATTCTTTAGGGAACTCTGAAGTAGAAATATCAGGATAGATGCTTTGGAGTGTCTTAGAGACAAGATACCTACTATCCTATGCGACCTTGAGAAGATATATCCTCCAACCTTCTTTGATGTGATGGTGCATGCATTTGGTTGTTCATCTACCTGATGAGGCACTACTTAGAGGTCCAGTACAGTATGGATGGATGTACCCTATTGAAAGGCGGCTAGGCACTTTCAAGGGTTATGTTAGGAATAGAGCTAGACCCGAGGGTTCCCATTGCAGAGGCCTACATTGCTATAGAAGCGTTGACATTATGCTCAAAATACATTGAAACAGCTGATCAGCTTAGCAAAGAGGTGGGTGAAGACAATCCCGGGCTCAATGTTTTTGATTGTTCTGTTCGAGTTATAGGGAAGAGTCTACAAGACGACAAACCTAAAGATTTGGACAAAATGGTTTGGTATGTGTTGAATAACTGTCCTGAGATTCAACCTTATATTGAGTAAGTGCTAAGTACTGCAGCTTATACATCGTAATCTACTAAACTTTAATCACATTATTATATATTTAGATGTTTGATGTGATCACTATGTTGTGCAACATCTACAAAAAGGAGTTACTGCTGCAAAATCCAAGAAACATTGACAAACTGGTTATGGCAGGATTTGCGAAATGGTTCAGGATCCATGTAAGCTTTTGAATTGCACTGTCAGTTTTTTTAATATATTGAGTACATAAGATGATCAGCTTGTCTATTTTCTAACCATAGGTTAAGAAGATGCCGAAGGATGGGAAGGTAGTTAATGATGCCCTTTACGCACTAGCAATGGGTCCTGATACTCAGGTAAGACATTATGAATCTTACCTTGTTGGAGATGTGCGCTACAACACCCTTGCACGCGACGAATGCAGGAAGACACAAAACAGTGCCATCATGAGCACGGATACGTACGACAGAGAGACAACTGAAATGTATGCTAACATAACAAACATTGTTCAATTGCAGTATATCTCCAGTTTCGAGGTTCATCGGTGTGTGGTTCTGTTGTGTCATTGGTATAACTTGTTTTCAAGGATCGCAAAACCCAGAGCTGATGATTATTTCTCCAGTTTCGAGGTTCATCGGTGTGTGGTTCTGTTGTGCTGTCATTGGTATAACTTGTTTTCCAGGATCACAAAACCCAGAGCCGATGATTATTTCAAATCCATCAATGTCAAGGCGACGTACCAGACCTATGAGCCTTTTATTTAGGCAAATCAAGCAACACATATATTTTTCTTGGAAGACACATTTGCACGTAGTGATGACTGGAGAGTACGGCAAAGGTTTGAGCAGGGGAATTCGTTTAATGAAGTTGCACAACAAGATGATGCTTACTGCTCCTGATGTAGAAGATTCCACATATGTTCCTAATATCTTTGAGAACCATAACGTCAATGACGCTGGCGAAAAGATTGCCTGTTGGGCTATGGACATACGAGAGTTGATCAATAAGACGCCAACGTTCGAGGACATTGAGGATGAAGAATAAGATGACACAGGGAGGAATTACGATTTAGACTGATACACATGGCGAAAATGTTGACGCTGCTGTTGCGGATGATGATTAGATTGCTTTTGTCGTATTTGCCTGTCAGAAGACATTTTTTTATCTACTATGTGAAATTGTGTTTGCTATGACAACTGAAACCTGATGAACTTGTTGTTTAGTATTTTGCTGTGAGAACATCACTTACTATGTATGTTAATTTGTGTTTGGTGATTGTATGACGACTAAAACATGATGCCATTGTTGTTTAGTTGTACTCATATTTGGTTGTGAAACTTATATTTGATGACATAGTTTGCTGTTGGACTGCAATTTGCTCGAAGTCTTCGAATGGGAACAAAGCTGACCCGACAGGGCCTCTGCTAATTTATTTATTTATTAGCAAAAGGGTCTCTGCTATTTATTTATTTATGAGCAAAAGGGGATACCCCCCTGATTTGCGTTAACAGAAATCATTAGATGTTCACAACAATACGCCCAGCCTGCTAAACTGGTTTCATTCATTACTAGTTTCAGCAAAGTGCTCATGTCATAGCCACTGAATACATCACGAGTGCTACATACGCAGCAAATAAAGAGACAATCATCCTACAGAGCACATCGATTTTGCCCATTATCTTCACAAGCTCTTTCATCTCCTCATTGTTGTCAAGGCCGTTCAGCAGCTGTTGCTTGGCCATGATCAGAGGAACTGCATCTTTAACCTTACGCTCTGATCTTCCTCTTATGTCGTTCCTTCGCCATTTGTCCAACACCCCAACCTACTGGTATTGGGATTCCTCGGCTAACCAAATAATCAGCATAGTTGCATTCCCCCACATCAGCAACTTCCTAGAAATACTAATCACATGAATCTTCCGTTTTCTGCATGAATCAAATTGGAAGATCATCAATCAAAATATTAAAAAAATCAGCAACTAAAAGCAGCGGAACAACGCTTAAACATATTATTACCCCATGATTCGGGCATTTGTAGAAGATTCGGCCAGGGTTGAGGATTACGGATGAGACGCGAAGGATGACTCTGCGTGATTTGCAGCAGTGGCACCACATCAACAGTAGCGGGTTGCAATGAGCAACCGGCTATGGTGCGTGTGCCGACGGGGGTGTGATGAGACCCACAGGCGATGGTACGGGTGGCGACTTGGCGCATATCTGGTTGTTGCATGTTCAAGAGCAGGTGGACGAGCCGCCAGCGGACATGGTTGCTACAGCCAGAGCTTCTGATGCTAGGCAGAGTAAGTAGAGAAGAGAAGAAGCGAACGTTGGATATGTCAGCTTCATTACTTGCAGACTAACATAGCACCATATATAGTCATAGTCTAGGTAGAGCACGTCTCTATTTTTCTAAAACTCAGCAACGTCTCTTTACTGGTACACTAGCTTGTTCTGTACGCCTTCTCAAGTCTTTGATTTTCTTTATTTTTTTGCGAGGAAGGAAGGAGGACAAAATTGATGGTTCCTAGGACTCGAACCCAAGACCTCTCGGTTGAAAACCGATGGTGCTAGTCACTTATGTGGCGAACGTTCCCTGGGAGGAGGAGGGCAGAAAACGCATTTTCCTCGCTGTTTTAGTTACGACGCAAGATCGAACGGTCACAGTTTCAGGAATGTTATTAGGCGAACGAGCCCAATTTTTTTTTGTTCCTATATATAAAAAAGTATGCTACTTGGTGTCGGCTTAGTCTAGAAACGATTGTGCCAACCTTGACCGCTGGATTGACATTCAATGTTTGTCGTGTTTCTTCAGAATCTTCTTCCTCTAGCCGTCGAAGCCAAACCACCGTCGGCGGGACCGCCTGCTCCCACCTCCCACGGCTGGTTGTGCTGCCGCGCACGCATCATGGCCACATTGCACCCTAAAACTCTGCGCATCTTCCGCGGCTCCGGTCCGTTCCCGTCCGAGGCCTCACCATCGTCCTCCGCCTTGGTTCACTCGCCGCGGCACCGCCCCCCGATGTTGTCAACATGGTCAACAACCGAGAGGAATAAGGAGATGATTGTACAGGTGAGGATGACAGTAGGGACCCACCAGCATCATGGCAGTAGGCAAGCAAGTGCCTCCTTTATTACAAGAAAAAAAGGGTTCCTCCTGATGGTTTCCTGACATCTGGGTCACACTCCACTGTCAACATAGTCAATAAGTGAGATAACTGCACAAGGAGCGGCAGACACCCGGGACCCAACAGTGCGCATTATTTTTTTCCGGGACGGAGAAGGGTATCAACTGGGTTGTGCAAGAGCTGTGGCCCATCTAGCCTAAGCTTTTATTTCATATGTTTACCACATGACCAACCCAGTTTTTTTCCTTTCTGAAAATGGCTAGCCCGGCTATTCTGTTTATTACAGAATAACCAACGTCGTCCTACTTGCTTTTCTATGCTCTGTTGGGCCGAAAATCTTTCAAGACGAGGAGGGATGCATTCGGGCTTGCCCAATAAATGGGCTATAAGTAATAAGAAATGGGCTATAAGTAATAATAAATGGGCTGTAAAATGGAATAAATAACAAACAGACAATTAGTTCCAAAATATATTTTTCTTTTAGATTTTGATATTTTAAATTTCATTGTTTTTGTGCGGGTAAAATTTCATTGGATTTAAATTAAGGTATGTTTAGTTTTTAAATTAATTTGAATCTGGCTAGAAATTTCGGGTTGTATGCTGTTTGGGACAGATTTGGAGGCTGACTTGTGGGTCTACTAGGTTGACGTGTACGAAAGGCTTTGTCAACTTAGTCCACAAACGATTCTAGCAGCAGTGACTGTTGGATGTTAATCCAACGGCCGTGCTGCTTCTTCAATATCTGATCTTCTTGCTCCAGCCGCCCAAACCATCGCCGGTGGCACTGCCTGCTCCAGCCTCTCGTGTCCGGTTGTGCTGCCAAACAGGCCGCACCGCCCCACCCTACTCCATCGTTGGCCAGGCCATTCCGCTACTCACCCACACCTCTTGTTATTTTCCGGTGATGGCAGCCGAACCAATAAACCCTCGTACTCCCCACCGCGTGGGCAACCGCTGCTGAGTCTTCCCCGGCTCTGGGTCGTTCCCTTCCTAGGCCTCGCCGTCGTCCACCGCCCTAGTGCTCTCAGCGTGGCGTGGTCAACGTGGTCAATGAACGACATCCATCGGAAGAGGACTGTACATGGAGAGGCTGACATATGGGTCCACGGCCGCACGCAAGGAAGTGCCTCCTTATTACCCGCAAAATTATGATTCCTCCACCTGACAGCAGGGACCCACCGGAAGGGCCTCTGTATTTCGTGAAAAAAAAACGTTCCTCCCGCTGACAGCTCGGACCCACCAGCTATATCTTCGCAGGAAGGAAGTGCCTCCTTATTATGCATAAAAATGAATACTTGCCCTGCTATCTGGGACCCGCCATAGTTGGAGGCTGACTTGTGGGCCTACTGACTTGGACGGAGGGCTTTGTCAACTTAGTCAATATGAACGATTCTAGGTCTAGTGACCGTACGATGTCCATCCAACGGCCGTAGTGCTTCTTTAACCTCTGGTCTTCTTGCTCCAGCCGCCCAAACCAACATCGATCGTGCCGCCTACTCCTGCCTCCCGTGGCTGGCTCTGCTGCTGCACAGGCCTCACCGCCCCATCCTACTCCCATCGCTGGCCTGGCCATCCCTGTACTCACCCAGACCTGCTATTATTCTCCGGCGACGGTAGCCTCACACTGCAGTCCAACCAGTAAACCCTCGTACGCCCCTCCGCGTGGGAAACAACTGCCGAGTCTTCCCCGGCTCCAGGTCATTCCCTTCCTAGGCCTCGCCGTAGTCCACCGCCTTGGTGCTCTCGGCATGGTTTGGTCAACGTGGTCAAGGAACGACTTACATCGGAGGAATGTACAGGGAGAGGCTAACAGGTGGGTCCACGGCTGCAGCAAGGAAGTGCCTCCTTATTACGCGCAAAATAATGATTCCTCCACCTGACAGCAAGGACCTACCAGAAGGGCCTCTGTATTTTGGCTTAGCTATATTTTGCAAAAAAAAACCCCTTTGATAGATGGGACCCACCAGCTATATCTTCGGACGCAAGGAAAGTGCCTCCTTATTAGGCGCGAAAAAAATGAATCCTCCCCCTGACAGGTTGGACCCACCATCAATAACTTCGCACACAAGGAAGTGCCTCCTTATCCTCCCTGATAGCCGGAACCCACCTGGTTGAAGCGTACGTAGCGTTGTATTTCTGGTCACGAACATGTACGTACATACTGGTCGATCGGACTCTTTGCAACGATGAACCGTGGCCGAGCAAGCAGTGACACGTGTAGTAGTAGAGCCCCCGACATAGCAGTTCAGGCAGTCCCTTACAAACTGTGTACACGTACGTACAACCACATGCCAAAAAATACGACCACGTACATACATACGGGCGGGGTCTCGAATGTGTACTCACGCATACGTACAACCAGGGCTCGTGTACATGGAGAGGCAACGGACGGCAGCAACAACGTCATGTTCATTGGGCACCCAACCGGCTAGGTCGGAACGGAGAAACAGCATCATGTTCATCGGAAGGCAACAGACTGGGTCGGAATGCGTCATGTTCAACGGGAGCCAACCTGCTTGGACAGAACAACCGAAACAGGGTCTGGCGTACTGTAGTACGGAGGAAATGGCCTTCTATTCGATAGGCTACGGTCGAAACAGGGGTCCTGTTCATAGGGAGGGGTGTGGCGTACCGCAAAACGGAAGAAACAAACTTGTGTTGGAGCGCTACAGTCGAAACGGGGTCCTGTTCATTGGAGGGGTGTGGCTGAAAGGGATCGAGAAGAGGTGTCTAGAGTGGGGGTGATTAGACACTAAGTGCCGAAAGTTGAAGTTTTTAACTCTTTAGGTTCAAGTGGAGTTTAGGCACCAGTTTAACAATCTCAATATATAACAAGCAAGCATGCAACGAGTATGTGAGCAGCGGAAAGTAAAGCATGCAACTTGCAAGAATGTAAAGGGAAGGGTTTGGAGGATTCAAACGCAATTGGAGACACGGATGTTTTTGTCGTGGTTCCGATAGGTGGTGCTATCGTACATCCACGTTGATGGAGACTTCAACCCACGAAGGGTAGCAGTTCTTGTGAGTCCACGGAGGGCTCCACCCACGAAGGGTCTACGAAGAAGCAACCTTGTCTATCCCATCATGGCCATCGCCCACGAAGGACTTGCCTCACTAGCGGTAGATCTTCACGAAGTACGCGATCTCCTTGCCCTTACAAACTCCTTGGTTAAACTCCACAATCTTGTTGGAGGCTCCCAAGTGACACCTAGCCAATCTAGGAGACACCACTCTCCAAGAAGTAACAAATGTTGTGTTGATGATGAACTCCTTGCTCTTGTGCTTCAAATGATAGTCTCCCCAACACTCAACTCTCTCTCACAGGATTTGGATTTGGTGGAAAGAAGATTTGAGTGGAAAGCAACTTGGGGAACGCTAGAGATCAAGATTCATATGGTAGGAATGGAATATCTTGGCCTCAACACATGAGTAGGTGGTTCTCTCTCGAAAATGGATCTTTGGAAGTGTAGGTTCGTTCTGATGGCTCTCTCCACGAATGAAGAGTGGGTGGAGGGGTATATATAGCCTCCACACAAAATCTAACCATTACACACAACTTGCCAAACTCGGTGGGACCGAATTGATAAACTCGGTCGGACCGATTTAGCAAATCTAGTGACCGTTAGGATTTTCGATGGGACCGACATGCAACTCGGTAGGACCAATATGGTTAGGGTTAGGGCATAACGTAATCTCGGTGAGACCGATTACACAAACTCGGTGAGACCGATTTTGGTAGTAAGCTAACCAGAGAGTTGGTCAGGCAAACTCGGTGAGACCGATTACACAAACTCGGTGGGACCGATTTTGGTAATAAGTTAACCAGAGAGTTTGCATTGTAATCTCGGTAGTACCAATTACTTAAACTCGGTGAGACCGAATTTGGTAATGGACATACACAGAGAGATTACAATCCCATCTTGGTGAGACCGAGATCCCTATCGGTGAAACTGATTTGCCTAGGGTTTGTGGCAGTGGCTAAGACATCTTAACTCGGTGGCGCCGGGTAGAAAGAATCGGTAGGGCCGAGTTAGACTTTTGGTTTAGGACATATGTGGATGTGAGAAAGCAGTTGAGGGCTTTGGAGCATATCACTAAGCACTGTAGAGCAAGAAACTCATTAAGCAACACCTCATCCCCTCTTGATAGTATTGTCTTTTCCTATAGACTCAATGTGATCTTGGATCACTAAAATATAAAATGTAGAGTCTTGTGCTTGAAGCTTGAGCCAATCCTTTGTCCTTAGCATCTTGAAGGGGTTCCACATCCTCTAGTCCATGCCACTCCATTGTTGAACTTGTATGAAACATACTAGGTAAAAGTGTTAGTCCAACAAGAGATATGTTGTCATTAATTACCAAAATCACCCAGGGAGCACTTGTGCTTTCAATCTCCCCCTTTTTGGTAATTGATGACAACATACATCAAAGCTTTAGATAAAGATATAAAGAATAACGAGTAAAGCTTTGGAAAGACATGTAACATGCATAGGCTCCCCCTACATGTATAAAATCATGTGGATATGGAACATAGAAGCATGTGAGAGCATAACCATGACAGAGTAAGCAATGTGTTACATGTATCTTGGCTATATGCATCAGAGAAAATGATGTGAATATGGGAAATGTACCTTCATGCTCATGAGTCCTTCTTGCAAACAGTATGTACATCAGCAAGAATTCCTCATACACATAACTGTGATGCATATACTTACCTTGTGGTCTTGAGTTGGCTTAGGATAGAATGAACCTGCGTAAACAAGGTTAGATAACACAGATACACCTACTAGTCAGAGCAAACAAAAGAAGCCACAAGAGTACCAAGACAGGGATGACATGTAGAGAGTGAGTACTAAGTACCACATTGAATATAGACATGTCCCCAAAGGTAAAGATGTGCAATGAATTTAATGAATTTCTTTCGCTTAGATGTCTTGCTCCCCCTAAATCTAGCATGGGATACTGGGAGAAGATAGGGAACATAAAATCAGAGCAAAATGCAAAATCATAGCTCAAAGAAAGAAATGAACAGAGCTAATGCAAATAAGCACATATGAACATGTCTTTCCCCTCAAGAAGACATGTGGCATCTCTCCTCTTGAACACCAAGCATCTGGGATCCTTGAAAATTACTCTCTTCTTGAGTATTCTCTCCCCCTGGAGATAACTTTCTCCCCCTTTTGAGGTGATAAGGCTTTGATGTGATCTCTCTCTCCCCCTTTGACATCAATTTCCAAGAAGGGCCTTCTAGAATTTGTCGTGAATGGGTTTGGTCCTTGAATCACAGCATAAAGCACTGATAAAAATGTGATGCTTGTAGAGGACAAGATTCATGGAGTGGAGCTGGATCAAAAGTAATGCAGGAATAAGTGGCAAAATGTTTTTCCTGTAGTGAAATCAATGGCACCGAGTGGTATGCTTCGGTTGCACCGAGTGATTTTGGTTAGACCGAAGACAAGAAACCAGCGTGACCGAGTTCATCACAGAGAAAACATTTGTCACCTCAGCTCACTAGACAAGTAAGATCTCACAAGGATTTGCAAGGAATTAACTGAAAATTTGCAATGAATTGGATGCGGGGAATGCAGAACAAATAGAAAAGAAAAGAAAAGAAATCTAGATGAAGTTTTTTTTTTTGAAAGGGGAAACAAATATGCATGAGATAAATGCAAGAGCACAAAAAAAAGAACACAAGGGAACTTCATCTAGAGATGGTCGGCGACAAAGTCACCTATGTTAGAGTATATTGACTTAGGAGTCAAGTGAGATCACTTGATCATAGGTCATACTCATCGTTTAAGCTCAAAATGGGGTTACCATTTTTCGTTTAAGCATCTTGATGTATTCACATCTTGTCGAGTTGCTTTGACTCATGTCTTGGAGTAAAGCTTCTCTAAGATGAAATAACATACCTTGGGTGGTGTTGTTGATCGTGATCATGTAGTTGAACTTATGTGGGTTACTCAAGGTTGATGTAGCTCATCAAGAGTTGGGAGCACCACTTGGAATTTGAGTTCATCTACCTACATGGGTTAGTTCTTGCAAGGAAGAACACTTGTGTATCCAAAATGACAATCATGAAACTCAACATAGAATTTGTCAAAGGATATGTTTGAATGGTTTTGTGCTTCCTTGTCTTCAACCACCATTGTGTAGAGACTTGGTGATGTAGAGATCGCTCAAGATGTGAGTGAGTTGCAATCTCATAGACTTAGATTCATCCAAGTACCAACAAGGGTTAGATAACATGCAAGGTGCAAATATATCCAAGATATAAGATAATCATTATAAGAGAAATATCAAGGATTAGACATAAGCTCAAGTCTTGCATGTATCCAATGGAGTTCCTACTCCAAGTTTGAAGCATCAATGATGTTCAATTCACCTCTTAACCTGCAAAACACTTTCTCATCAAGTGGTTTAGTGAATATATCCGCTAATTGCTTTTCGGTGCGAACATGCTTAAGATTAATGTCACCCTTAGCAACATGATCTCGAATGAAATGATGACGAACTTCAATATGCTTAGTTCGAGAGTGTTGCACAAGATTGTGAGCAATATTGATAGCACTTTCATTGTCACAAAGTAATGGAACATGTTTCACATATATCCCGTAATCTTTAAGAGTTTGGGTCATCCAAAGTAATTGAGCACAACATGAACCAGCGACAATATATTCTGCTTCGGCGGTGGATAAGGATACCGAGTTTTGTTTCTTGGAAGACCAAGACACAAATAGCTTGTGCCGGCGGATTAGATTCAAGCTGAGGCAACATGGGGTGCACATCGAAAGTACTACTAGTCCAAACTAGATCAAGTTTGGATTAGTAGTATACTTTTGACATGCACCACATATTGCCTCCACTTGAACCTACTCCACCTTCATTTGACACACTGTTATGGACATAATGATGTAAACCTCATAACTGGTATTGCACCAATATTTGTACGATGGCGCATAAATACACTAAAAATAAAAAAATAAAAAGAATACTAGTAGCGATGGAGAGAAAACACGCTGCCAGTAGTTACATTAGCAGTAGCGTGGGATTGAACAAACGATGCAGCTATTTGCCCTAGCGAAGCGGCGGCACGCACGCATCGCTATGCAATAGTCAGAAGCGCTTATTAAGAAGCGCCTGCCCGCGCTACTGATACACCTAAAACCCGCGCTGCTGCTAGCCTTTTCCCTAGTAGTGAAGGCGCAAGAGAAGCCTGGGCTATGGTGAAGATGCGCTACACCAAGCTGTACCCGAACCATATGGCCGAAGTAGGACCGGCGGGGCCCGATGGGCAAGAAATTCCCGTGTGTCTAGTATATGACCAGGTAGCGTTAGCCGCTAAGTATTCTCAACAGGATTGTAAGCTAGATAGCCTGTTGGACGGTATAGAGGAGGAATATAGTCAGTCCAAGTGACTGTGTAATTTAATGGGCATGATTAGCCCCTAGCCGGATTAAAATCATTTGTCATGGCGGACCTTTTCGCTTCAGCCCCCGGATCCTACGGTCCGTGGTGTGTCCGAATACCCACTCAGTTATACAAAACCAGGGTATGCATGGAAACAAGGCGTAGGGGTCATAATTGCTTGAACAGACAAGTACCCAACTAGTTATGTTATATTACATGGATAGTAAGAAACATCTTCCAGGGAGAATAGTTCCGTTAGGGGTTCCTTTCCCTGGGTACGCATGCGACGATGCACATGTCCGGACTGCGAATGATGGCGCAGGATACAAGACTTCTAGGGATTTACGTTATAATAAACAAACACATCTTTTGTTCACCGATCGAATATTCTCTTAAGGAAGTTAGCTTTCGGCTTCACCCAGTCTGAGGTACACATCCGGCTGAACCGGCAGTAACAATCGCAGAGGTGCTCCCCTTATGCCCTAGCCGAATTAACGGGAACATAGGGCATAAACACAAGAGCCAGGCAACCCATCTTGGCAACATCCTAAGTCATATCGATGTATATAATGGTGAAGAAAAGGCACATATGGAAAAAGAATGCATATGTGATGGGCAGAAAGCCATGTGAGTAATTATTTTTAGCTTCCGTATAGGAAGCCCCCAGGTATTGCTTACACACTTAGTGCGTCCGGAGTGATCTGGAAATCCGCACTGTATTAAATAGTTTGTGTGAAGAGAGAAAAAGGTTGAGAAAGGAAAAGGGATGGAGCATAATTAAAAAGGAGGGGTTAGGAGACGAACACTGAGTTCGGCGCTAGGCGTAGAATCTCAGTAGTCCGGCGCGTTCCATGGGTTCGGCTCGAGTCTGTTATCGGATGCATTACGTAAGCGGTACGCTCCTCCAGTGAGAACTTTGTCAATGACGAAGGGACCCTCCCACTTGGGTTTGAGCTTGTCCTTCTTCTTCTCCGGTAGGCGTAGAATGAGCTCGCCAATATTGTAAGTTTTGGCCCGCACTTCTCTGCTTTGATATCGTCGAGCCTGTTGCTGATAGAATGCGGAGCGGGCTTTTGCAATGTCGCACTCCTCCTCCAGGGCATCCAAGTTATCCTGCTGATCTAACTCGGCTTCCTTCTCTTCGTACATGCGTACGCGTGGCGAATCATGTATTATGTCGCAGGGTAATACTGCTTCCGCGCCGTACAGCATAAAAAATGGTGTATATCCGGTGGTGCGATTTGGCGTGGTCCGCGACCCCCAGAGTACGGAGTCGAGCTCCTCGACCCAGTGCATATCCGACTCTGTCAAGGATCGCACTAGTCTGGGTTTGATGCCGCTCATGATGAGACCATTAGCCCGCTCTACCTGGCCGTTTGTTTGGGGATGGTAGACGGAAGCGTAATCGAGCTTAATGCCTATTTTTGCGCACCAAGTTTTCACTTCATCAGCTGTGAAATTTGAGCCATTATCAGTGATGATGCTGTGGGGGACACCATATCGGTGTACGACCCCGGATATGAAGTCTATTACTGGTCCGGATTCGGCCGTTTTGACTGGTTTAGCTTCTATCCATTTGGTGAATTTGTCCACCATGACCAATAAGTATTTTTCTTGTGGCTTCCCCTTTAAGAGGTCCGACCATATCCAGCCCCTGACCGCAAAGGGCCAAGTTATGGGGATTGTTTGGAGAGCGGTAGGGGCATATGACTCGATTGGCAAAGAGCGGCAACCAACGCAATGTCGGACAAGGTCCTGTGCGTCTGCTAGGGCCGTCGGCCAATAGAAACCTGTCTGGAAGGCCTTGCTGACTAATGCTCGAGCCGCGGCGTGGTGCCCGCCCAGTCCGGCATGGATTTCAGCCAAGAGCTGCCGCCCTTCCTCTTCAGAGATGCATCTTTGGAGTACTCCGGTAGCGCTTCTCTTGAAGAGTTCCCCTTCATAGACTTTGTAAGCTTTAGAGCACCGGACTATGCAGCGTGCTTCATTTTGGTCTTCGGGGAGCTCCTGCCTATTTAGGTAGGCCAAGAAAGGCTCGGTCCACGGGGCGATTACAGCCATGATTTCGTGGGCCGAGGATGTTATTTCGGTGGTAGAACCTCCGACTATGTCTGATAGTTCGGAATTTGGGGGTGTATTCGGATCCGTGCTAGTATTGCCGGACTCCCCTTCCCATACTATGGATGGCTTGAACAGCCGCTCCAAGAATATGTTAGGTGGGACAGGGTCGCGTTTAGCGCCGATGCGAGCGAGGACATCTTCCGCTTGATTGTTTTCTCGAGCCACATGGTGGAATTCGAGCCCCTCGAACCGAGCTGACATTTTGAGGACGGCATTACGGTAGGCCGCCATTTTCAGGTCCTTGGCATCAGAATCTCCATTTATTTTTGATATTGCAAGGTTTGAATTCCCACGCACTTCGAGGTGTTGAATGCCCATAGAGACTGCCATCCGAAGACCGTGCAACAGGGCCTCATATTCGGCTGCATTGTTGGAGTCTGTGTATAATATTTGGAGGACGTATTGGACCGTGTCTCCGGTGGGAGACGTCAGGACTACACCTGCTCCCAATCCGGCCAGCATTTTAGAGCCGTTGAAGTGCATGATACAGTTTGAGTATGCGCCGTACTCTTTTGGGAGTTCGGCTTCTGTCCATTCGGTGACGAAGTCAGCCAATACTTGCGACTTGATGGCCCATCGTGGTTTGTATGTTATGTCGATCGGAAGGAGCTCAATGGCCCATTTGGCAATCCGGCCCGTAGCATCGCGGTTGTTTATTATGTCATTGAGTGGTACTTCGGAGGCCACCGTAATCGAACACTCTTGAAAGTAGTGTCGTAGCTTCGGGGATGCCATGAAAACTGCGTATGCTATTTTTTGATAGTGTGGGTATCGGGATTTGCATGGGGTTAGGACCGTGGATACGTAGTAAACCGGCTTCTGGAGCGGGAATTTGTATCCGTCAGCCTCTCGTTCAACGGCGAGCACTGCGCTTACAACTTGATGCGTTGCGGCTATGTACAGTAGCATAGGTTCGTCAATATTCGGCGCTGTTAGTACTGGATTACTGGCCAATAAGGTCTTTATTTCATCCAGTCCGGCGCGGCTGCATCCGCCCACACGAAGTGTTCGGTCTTGCGCCAAGAAGGCGATAAAGAGGTAATGCCTTTTCTCCTAACACGGAGATAAAGCGGCCGAGAGCAGCCATGCATCCGGCTAGTTTTTGGATGTGCTTGAGGTCATTGGTATAGCCAATCGTGATGTAGCTCGGATCTTTGCGGATTCGCTTCAATTCCTCTCTTGGAAACGATAAAGCCGAGTAGCTTCCCCGAGGGGACGCCAAAAACGCATTTTTTCGGGTTCAGCTTGATGTCGTATGTCCGGAGATTGTCGAATGTAAACCTCAAGTCATCTATTAGGGTTTCAATGTGTCTTGTTTTTATGACCATGTCATCCACGTATGCCTCAACTGTTTTGCCGATTTGCTTCTCCAGGCATGTTTGAATCATGCGTTGGTAGGTTGCGCCGACGTTCTTGAGCCCGAAAGGCATAGTGTTGAAGCAAAAAGGGCCATATGGCGTTATGAAAGCTGTTGCAGCTTGGTCAGACTCTGCCATCTTTATTTGATGGTGTCCAGAGTATGCGTCAAGGAAACACAGCGAGTCGTGTCCTGTTGTGGCATCAATGATTTGATCGATGCGAGGGAGGGGAAAGGGATCCTTGGGGCAAGCCTTGTTGAGGTCTTTAAAGTCGACACATAGGCACCAGGATTTGTCCTTCTTTGGTACCATTACTAGGTTTGCCAGCCAATCCGGATGCTTGATATCTCTGATGAATCCGGCCTCGAGTAGTTTGGCTAGCTCTTCCCCCATGGCCTGCCGTTTGGGCTCTGAAAACCGTCTTAGAGTCTGCTTGACCGGTTTGTATCCTTTTAGTATATTGAGGCTGTGTTCGACCCATCTGCGTTGGATGCCTGCCATGTCCGATGGGTGCCAGGCGAAGATGTCCCAATTCTCGCGTAAGAAGTCTCGCAGTGCGGCGTCCATCGCGGGGCTCAGCTGTGTCCCAACGGAAGCTGTCTTCATGGGGTCCGTTGGATGGACTTGGAATTTGACTATCTCGTCTGCGGGTTTAAATGAGGTGGACTTGGGTCGCTTGTCGAGTATCACGTCGTCCCTGTCCATGGTGGCCTGCCGTGTTGTTAATTCTTCGGCTGCTAGGGCCTCAGATAGTGCCTCCAAGGCTAGTGCTGCGGTTTTGTTTTTGGTGCGAAGTGCGACGTCCGGATCACTGGCTAGAGTGATGATTCCATTGGGCCCGGGCATTTTAAGCTTCATGTACCCGTAATGGGGTATAGCTTGAAAGCTTGCAAACGCGTCCCGCCCTAAAAGGGCGTGGTATCCGCTGCTGAAAGGGGCCACTTGGAAGGTGATTTCTTCGGACCTATAGTTCTCCGGGTGCCGAATACCACGTCAAGTGTGATTTTTCCCGCACACCGTGCTTCCCGACTAGGGATAATTCCCCTGAAGGTTGCGCCGCTTTGTTCAATGCGGCCTTTGTCAATTTCCATCTTGCTAAGTGTCTCTTCATAGATCAGATTTAATCCACTTCCGCCATCCATGAGCACTTTAGTGAGCCGAAAGCCGTCCACGATTGGGCTAAGAACCAGAGCGGCTGGCGCCCGACAGTCCGGGATCGAGGTTCGTCACTGGCGTTGAAAGTTATAGCAGTGTCGTTCCAGGGGTTCATCTTGGCCGTATGGCAAATTTTCGCAGAGCTTTGATGAGCTCGCTTGCGCCTACTGTTTGAGGCAAAATTCTCGAAGACGGTTAGTACCGTATTGTGCTCGTTGGCGGGATGTTGCTCTGTAAGAAGATCCTCGCCACTTTTCACAACATGACGGAGTATCCAACATGCCCTAAGGCTATGAGTTGGTGCTGTGTCCGGAGTGCTGTGGAGTTTACATGGCCCATTGAGCCATTTTTCCAAACGGTTCCCCGCCCTGGGGTGGGCTTTGGTTTCTTGGGGATTGGATCGGACGACGTACGAGAGTTTGCCCGTTTAGTTCGGACAAAGGTTTTGGTGAAAGCCGAATTGTCCCAAAATTCAGTTTGAGTTTTCCAGACGCTTTCCATTGCACAGTATTTCTGTACTATGATTGCTAAGTCCGCAAAGCGTACTATGTCACGGTGACTTATAGCATTAAGGATTCCTTTGTCCGTGCAGTTTTTGCAGAAGAGCAAGACTACGTCCTGCTCGTGGCAGTCCTCGACCTTGTTTAGCGAAGGAGGAATCTGGCCCGATAATGATGTCTTGTCTCCGGGGCTCTTGCCTGATATGGGAGAGACGATTTAAGTCCGCGTGGGTGGTTATAGCTGAATCCAGATTCTGATCCGATCTAGCACCTCGGGGTATGGAAGCTTCTGAGTTCAACAGCTCGGGATTCGGGACGCTGCCCAATTTTTCCGGCCCCGTGCCCGGTTCTAAGTCCGGTACCCGGGTCATATCATCCCCGGGCGGGTGTCCGGCTCCGGGAGCTCGGCGATCCGGACATAATTCGTCCACAAAATAGAGGGATACTCCTTGTGTGGTTCCTCCGATACCGCTATCTCATGGGTGGCCGGTGGGGATTTAATGTCCCTTTGGTCGGGTTTAAGCCCGATCCGGTCATAGTGTGTTGCGACTCCCAAAGCAGCGATGCGATCCAAGAGCTCATTAAGAGAAGAGAGATCTATCGGATCCATCTGTTTGGCGAGCTCCGAATTGATGTGAAGTTTATGCGTGATGACCCGAGAGGCCATCGTCGGCGCGACAGCCGATGGGGCGGTCATGATGAAGCCGCCTAGTCGGAGAGTTTGGCCTATAGCCAGAGCTCCCCCTGCGGTAATGTTGTCCCTGACAACGAGACGAGCCATCGAGCCTTGCAGCGATGGCACAGAGGAACTCTCAATGAAAGCACTAATGTCGGTGTCAAAACCGGCGGATCTCAGGTAGGGGGTCCTGATCTGTGCGTCTAGGCTGATGGTAACAGGAAGCAAGGGACACAGATGTTTACCCAGGTTCGGGCCCTCTCGATGGAGGTAAAACCCTACTTCCTGCTTGATTAATATTGAAGATATGGGTAGTACAAGAGTAGATCTACCACGAGATCGTAGAGGCTAAACCCTAGAAGCTAGCCTATAATGGTATGATTGTAATTGTGATCGGCCTTCTAAGGACCAACCTCTCTGGTTTATATAGACACCGGAGAGGGCTAGGGTTTACATGGAGTCGGTTACAAGGAAGGAAATATAATATCCGGATCGCCAAGCTTGCCTTCCACGCCAAGGAAAGTCCCATCCGGACACAGGTCGAAGTCTTGAGTCTTGTATCTTCACACTTCAATAGTCAGGACGATGTATATAGTCCGGCTGTCCGGATACCCCCTAATCCAGGACTCCCTCAGGCGGCGAGGCCTTCGCGGCAGCACAGCCGGCCATGGGAGGTAGGAGCATGCGGCACGACCGGCGCTGCTTTGGGAGGCTGGAGCAACAAGACCAGAGGTTGAAGAAGCACTACGGCCGTTGGACGGACATCGTACGGTCACTGGAGCTAGAATCGTTCATATTAACTAAGTTGACAAAGCACTCCATCCCCGTCAACTTAGTAGGCCCACAAGTCAGCCACCCACCAAGGTGGGTCCCAACTAGCAGGGGGAGTATTCATTTTTTGTGCGTAATAGGGAAGCACATCCGGTGGGTCCGAGCTGACAGCGGGGGGAACATTTTTTTGCGAAATACGGTGACCCATCCGGCGGGTCCCAGCAGTCAGGGGGAAATGTTTTTTTTTCTCGCAAAATACGGTGGCCCGTCCGGTGGGTCCTTGTTGTTAGGTGGAGGAATCATTATTTTCCGTGTAATAAGGAGGCACTTCTTTGCCGTGGCTGTGGACCCAGCTGTCATCCTCTTCGCGTAAAGTACACTTCCGATGGAAGTCATTCCTTGACCACATTGACCACGCCGCGTTCCATTGCATGCATGCGTCGATGGGCGTGGTGCGTCCCCACTGTCAGCCTCTCACGTACAGTCATGTTCCGATGACTCTCGGTTGTTGACCATGTTGGCCATACCATGCCGAGCGCACCGAAGGCCGGTGGACGACGGTGAGGCCCCAGAATGGAACGACCCGGAGATGGGGAAGACGGGGCAGTGGAGTCGCAGATGGAGAGGAGTAGGAAACTTGACTAGTTCAAAAGGCAGCATAGCGTGGTGCCGCCCACGGAGACAAAGAAGAAGAACGAGAGGTTGAAGAAGGAGCACGACTGTTGGATTAACATCCAACGGTCCAGCTGCTAGAATCATTTGTTGATTAAGTTGACAAAGCCCTGCATACACGTCCTCTTAGTAGGCCCACAAGTCAGCCACCAAATCTAACGGGTCCCAGCTGTCAACGGGAGGAATAATTTTTTCGCATAACAAGGAGGCACTTCCTTCCGTGCGAAGATACAGCCGGTGGGTCCCAGCTGTCAGGTGGAGGAAACATTTTTTACAGCTTAATAAGGAGGAACTTTCCTTGCGTGTGACCATGGACCTAGTGGGTCCCAGCCGCCAGGCTCTCTACGTACAGTCCTCTTTCGATGACTCTCGTTTGTTGACCACGCCGCACCAAGCGCAGCGAGGAGGTGGACGACGGCGAGGCCCTAGACGGGAACGACTTGGAGATGGGAAGACGCGATAGTGGAGTCGTAGATTGAGTGGAGGAGAAGGGTTATAACTAGTTCTGGTGCAGCGTGGGGCTGCAGTCGGTGGAGAATAATAGGAGGTGTGGAGGGGTGGAGGGATAGCCTGGCCGGCGGTGGGGTAGCGCTTCGCAGCGATGCGTGCTAAGCAGAGCCGCTAGCCGCCGGAGTCCGGACCAGGCGGTCTCAGCGACGCTGTAGGAAGAAGACAAGAGATTGAAGGTGCATGCCGACCAAGCTGACAACGCCCTGCGTAGGCTTCAACCTATTAGCCCACATGTCAGCCTGCAAAAATGTGGCATATATTTAACCCATGTTTTCTAGAATGTACAGTCCATTTTCTGGGCTGGGTGAACAAATAATTTCGCATCAATGCGGCCCATTTATATTATCTAAGAAATCCCAGCCCATTTGCACTTCCTTCAAATCCACAAATTACCTGGGCTCGTTATATATAAAATGCTATGTTAGAAGGAGCAATTAATATCAAAAATAAACCGGAGAGGCACATTTTTTATATCATAATTAACAAATTAGCGAGTTATTGCTCAAAATAAAAATGAGCGCGTTATTACTACATTGGTCCTTAAAATCTTTGCAAGCTTTTGTACGCAATCACAAGGATTTTCCTTGCCTGTGAGTCAAAAACAACCAGGATTTTCCTTGCCAACTTTTGTTAAACATTTACTTTTATAAGTTAATAACACATGGGATGTTTTCATAATGTATATATAAGTCTCTATAAAATATACGATAATAGTAATAATATAAATATATATAATGTGGTTAAAAAATACATTGGGCTGCCGATCTTTAAGAAAAAGCCCATAGGCCGGTATGGACCTCAAAAAATAAGTTGAAACCACTGTCACCCGTATGTCGTGGGCTACGCATGTTAAAATACAAAACCTAGGCCTAGCTGATACTTGTTCGCCCTCTGGAAAAAAATGATACCAGATCCCCTAGCGAACTGGATTATAGAGGGGGTCGGCGACACGACTGAAGAAGCACATCAGGAGAGATTTTTTTTCTTCAGTGGATGGCTCTCGATGGCGTTTTTTTACTTGCCTCTGCACCATACATCTTATATTTTTAGCCTCCCAGTCCGTGGTGGACCAGTAGCCCATTTGCTGGGCGGGCAAACCTACAGAAACCAGCACTCGATTTTTCATAAAGCCCCAAAAACAACGCAATACTATGTTTGTTTTGAGGCCGAAAACATTACGGCAGGGGTTGAGCGGGGGAGGGGGCAAGACAGAGCAAAAATATTAAAAAGAGCTGATGCGTCGTTGCTACCCTAACAAAGCAGGTGCAATTCTTAATGGGAAGAAGGTGTGCCATTGACACCCACACGTCACATACCCCACAGTAGGCATACTAACAAGTTCACACACAAGCACAACAGAAAAGGTAAACATTCGTATCAAACTCAGGTTCACAGGACACGTTCATATTCATAGCCAACATTCACTATCAACAACTCAAAAGATTCATATATACACAAGTTCAGCATGTCTATGGATCCAAATGATTGATAGATCACACAACAATATTCATAGATAGTTCACAAAAAGATTCAGATATACACATGTTCAATATGTTGTTTATGCATCCAAATGATAGAGATCACAACCAATATGATCCATGGACGAACTTTAATTACCTAAGTGCAGTGGTAAATGGTGTTCAATCGGAGGTACTTCTTGCTAAAATTAATGCTTATGCGAGTAAGCGTTCGAGTACATAAGAGGCAACCTGAGACAATCTGAACTTTGCTTGTAGGTTTATCCTCAAATAGTGGCCTCGTGCGAGGAGGTTTGAGCAACTTGTCCACTACTTTCATCCAACTAGTTCTTGGCTCATCTTGGTCACAGAGCTCGCCAAAATTCTACATTGCGGTCGGTAAATGGTGTTCAGTTGGAGGTACTTCTTGCTAAAATTAATGCTTCTACGAGTATACTTTCGAGTACATAAGAGGCAGCACAGACAATCTGAACTTTGCTTGTAGGTTTATCCTCAAATAGTGTCCTCGTGCCGAGGGAGGTTTGAGCAACTTGGCCACTACTTTCACCCATCTAGTTTACTGGCTCATCTTGGTCCTGTAGCTCGCCAAAATTCTACATTGCAGACTGGTAAATGGTGTTCAGTCGGAGGTAGTTCTTGCTAAAATTAATGCTTCTAAGAGTATACTTTCGAGTACATAAGAGGCAGCACAGACAATCTGAACTTTGCTTGTAGGTTTATCCTCAAATAGTGGCCTCGTGCCGAGGGAGGTTTGAGCAACTTGGCCACTACTTTCATCCAACTAGTTCACTGGCTCATCTTGGTCATGTAGCTCGCCAAAATTCTACATTGTAGACTGGTAAATGGTGTTCACTCGGAGGTACTTCTTGCTAAAATTAATGCTTCTACGAGTAAACTTTCGAGTACATAAGAGGCAGCACAGACAATCTGAGCTTTGCTTGTAGGTTTATCCTCAAATAGTGGCCTCGTGTTGAGGGAGGTTTGAGCAACTTGGCCACTACTTTCATCCAACTAGTTTACTGGATCATCTTGGTCCTCCATCTTGCCAAAATTCTACATTGCATACGAGAAAGGAGGCGGTTGAGAAAATGACCAATCCAATTTTTTTGTGCAGTTCAACTGAAATGGAGCATCCCTGGCGTGCAGACTGATTAAGTGTCAGATGAATATACGCGTCAACCAACTTGTCTAGAATCTTTAGACTCCATGCCATACAGTTCGCTACCATATGTGCAGATAACCAAAAGGCACAAGTTGGGACTAAAGACTGGGCTGCGTTTTTCTGGGCTATGCGCCAAGCAATATTTTTGGCGTTCACTCTCCTAATACTTGGAGTTTGACAATTGGTTGGCCTTGATTGATACTCGAATGAATATCGGCACTTCTTCTTGTCAACATTGATGCTTATGCGAGTGAACTTTGGAGTACATAGCAGCAGCATAAGTACCTGTCCATCTGATCATTTTGTGCAGTTCTACTGAAATCACCCGATGTAATGATTTGCCTGCAAGTTCAGGCTCCAAGTTACTCCTTTATGAAATCGGCAAACAGTAGAACAATACCAAATTACCAATACATATGACAAGCACAATAATCAGGAGAAAGACCAGTACCAACCTGTGTGAGGTAGCATATCAATTACTATTTCCTTTGACTGGAAGCCAAGATAAGCCAAGCGACTGACAACAAAGGAAGAATGCAAGCCGAGATTAGCGACTAACAGGAAAGGAAGGAAGCTGTCGAGGCAAAGAAGTACCCAAAGTTTTTGTGCAGTTCCACCAAAATCGAGCATCCCTGTTGGCACATATATTGAGAGAGTGAGATTACTGTAATAGTGGGACTAGTTGATGAAACATACACTAACAAATAGAAACACCCTCATTATCTTAATGGGTAAAGTTAGCATTCCCTCCCTGCTCCACCACATGATTCACCTCATAGACAAACATACACACGTACATGATTCAGCATAGGGTGCTACTAAAGATTTGTTTAACTCCGACAGGAAAATTAGGCAGCAATAAATTAGTGGTACTTAAGTACTCCTAATTAATTAAGTGAGACAGTAGAAGTGGAAGGGATCCCTGGAGGATCGTCTCACATGTAAGGTAGTCGTTGCCGGAGCCCTTGAATGGCCTCAACTGAGGCCTCTGGCTTCAGCTAGATCGCCTTGGCACTGTTTACTCTTCTTCTTCCTCCTCTTCATGCTCTGTTTCTCAGTCTCCTCACCAGTTGGTGAAACCAAGTACATGATTGGCCTTCTATTTCAGAATTGGTTTTGTCAGTGAGGGAGTACAAGTGTACTAGTAAAAAATAGCATTATTTTCTCATGGCGATCATAAAATAGAGATGAACACATGCATTTAAATATCATTCTTACCTAAAGGAAGGTTATGGTGCCAATATGGATGATGAGGATTGGAACACAGATCTCCTTTGTGCAGTTCCACGAAATGAACCAACTATTCCATTCGACATTCCAGTTAAACAGCACAAAAGTCACTTCTTTTAAGAAGAGTTTTGTGCGAGTGCACCAAAAGGTCTACAAAAACAACCGGTGAAATGGATATCCTGTTTGCACAAAAAGCTCTGAGAGGAAGCAGTCGAGTCTCAAACAATTACTGGCAAAAACATTTGGCTAAACTTGTCATGGCTTATAACAAAGTGGCATGGCTTCATTTTTACCGGGGCATTAGATTAAGAACAGCTAAATATTTGGTATAAGGGCATGGGACGGTGGGTGCACCAGCAATCCAGCACCATGTACCTAAGCAGGGGCATAAAGTGGTGATTCATAGTTTGTTGCCCGAGAAACAAACATCCAAGAAACATATCAGGTTGGTCCCATTTTGTTCCTCTAGCCACCTACTCCTATGTGTGGATAGCAAATCTAGTCCTGGTCATACCACTGTGTACAGCGTTACGCCTATATTTCCTTTTTCGACCAAGAGACCGGTTGGATGACGGATCTGTACTACTTTCACCCCTTTCCTTCTGTTTGTACCAAGTCGATGTACTACATACTAAATTCCCCCACCCCCACTTTATTTCTTGTTTGAACCAAGTACAAGATTCGACTCCATGAAGTAGATTTACCTCTAACAATAGAAGAAGAAAAAATAGGTGACATTGGACCATCCTATCGAGAAGGGCTGAGAGGTAGAAAATGATGCACATGCAGCGACGTAGCAAGCTGGGGAAGTAGATCTAAGGCGGTTTCGAAGGAAGATATACCTGAAGGTCGTCGGGATGTGGATAGGTGGGCGGCGCGAGGCCAGATCCGCCCACACTAGGGCAACGACAAAGGGATCAGAGGACCTCCCGCGCTGGCGCTCGGCCAGAGATAACAGTGCGACCGGTAGTGGGCCTCCTCCATCGCTGTCGACGACGGCCTAAACGCTGCCCCTCCACCCCTTAACCGGCGGAGGGGGATACGTCCAGATCTGTAACCAGCGGTGAGGATAGAAAGACAATGTTTTTTGAAGGGAGAAAGACAGTGTTACCACCCCTATCGTGTTTAGATCTGGACAGGATGAGAGTGTGTGAATAGAGCAACCCTAGCAAGCAAGCGTGCAGGCTCCAGCCTATATATACGTAGTGGGGTAGTTTTCCTTTTTCACTCCATCAAAACAATCTTTTAAAATTGGAGTACGTGCTAGGTCACCGTTTTTAGTTGTTGATTGTTTTTTGAGATAGCTACCCGCTTGTTCCAAGTGGTGTTACAGTGTGCCAGGTCGCACTTTTTTTAGGGTGCCAGGTCGCACTTTGTATCGTTCAAGTCTGGTACAAGTCCCTCCATTAAATGAACAACCACCCCCTCGTAAAAATTGTGAACAAGCCCACGGCTAAAATTATCGAAAACGTGGGTTGCCCCAACATGCATTATTATTTATATTTTCTACTCCCTCCGTTCCTAAATATAAGTCTTTTTTTGTTCGCCACACCTAAGACAAGAATTTTTTTATTAGCAGTGAACCCCACATGTCATAGACACAAAAAGTGTGGCAAGATTTCCTTAGGCAAGCCAAAGTGTGTCTAACAATTTGAGCAAGTCAAGTTAGGCAAGTGTGGCAAGTGTGGGAAAAATAATGTGGCAACATAAGACAAATATAGTCACAATCCAAACAGCCCCGTAATTTTTTGTAACATGCATGAAAATTTGGTTAGTTAAATTTATATTCAAAATTTGGCAAGGTACATCAAACCAACACATGCAAGTATCAAAAGGGAGGTCACGGCATGCATGCATGCGTTGTACTCCCTCCATTTCCAAATATAAGTCTTTTTAGAGGTTGCAACAAGTGACTACATACGAAGCAAAATATGTCTACATACATCCGTATGTAGTAGTCCATTTGAAATGTGTAAAAAGACTTATATCGAATGCAGTGCTTTGATGTGTCGCGTCAACTCGTACAAGACCGAGAAGTTTGATTACTACAACGCCCCCTCCCTCGCGCATGAGCGTGGTGGCTGGCAGGACTAGTAGGAGCTTTCGCTACATGCTTCTTGACGGCGGCGAACTTGCGGATGGAGTTGACCATCATGTCGTCCATGCGAGAGGCAAAGCCGGCGTCGGCGAGGGCTACGACGTCGGCGATCGCCAGCATCATCTGGAAACGCTGCGCGGTTCAGGGCCGCAGGACGGCGCCTTGGATGATTTGGCACAGCCGACTGCCGCTGCGACCATCGCCTCCATAGGTGCTTCTGGCTTCTGGTCACTTGGTCTTGGATTGGGAGAAGCGGTGTTGCGCGATGATTGAGAAAGAACATTTATTGTCAATCTAACCCTGCCATCCATCGACCTCTTTGGTTTAGAGTTAGTTCAGGGTTAGAATCAAACTCTAACCTCTAACTGAGTTAGTAGAGTTCTCCTCATCTCGGTTCATCACCATCATACTTTCCCCATTTCTGTGTTTTCAGTATCCTGCGAATCAAAGAGGCCCTTAGACTATTTTTGGTCTGGTAGTTTTTTATAAACATGTTATGTCCAAAATTTAATGAACGTGCTCCGGTTTCTACAAAAATAATCTGGTTTCATGTAGTAATTCATTTATTTATTTATTCTTCTGCGGGGGGTTTGCACGTAATTCATGAGGTCTGAAATGTAAAGTACCCCGGCATATGCTCCGAGTCGTGCATGCACTACGACCCAGATGCTCTATGTCCCACATGTCGGCGAAAGGGTGCATGTGGAAATAGCCTAGGAGTACATATAGGAGGATAAATGCGTGAAAAAATATGTATGGTGAAGCGTAGCTGCGGTTCGAAAAGGAGACCTAAAGTGATGACAGGTATAGGTCGCACGCACCCAACTAGTGGTAGTACTAGACATACGATTGCTTTTTCCCTAAAAAAAGATGTACGAGTGCTCAGTACGTACTCCTATTCTATCAACGCGAGTCCCATATAACAACAACGTCTGTGCTACAGCTAGCTCTTCTCCCACGTTTCTCTCTTCTAGTAATTCTAAAATCAGCCGACGCCCGGTGGGTGGGGTGGGGATTTGCCGATGGTCGGTTTGCTCAACTGCGGCCCCACCTCACAGTGAAAACGTTACTACTAGAATAAAAATGCCATATACTCCTATACTAATAAAACATTAAGGCCACGAGGCGATGCAGTGTTGGTTACAGGAGGCAAGAAGAAGAGATGCATCGAACGGCGGCTAAGTAGCAGCGGCTTTCGTGGCCAGGTCGACGTGCTTCTGAACAATGGCGTCCAAAGATTCCAGCCGCTGGAAGAAGGCCAACGTCTTTCTGTCCTCGCTGGCCTTGTAGTGGCCTATGTAGACGATTAGCTCGTAGACGTGGATGTGCAGGTCGACGGTTTCTTGCATGGCGAGGCGTTGCGCGACGAGCACGGCCTCGAGGTGCACATTCTTCATTGCGACCTCCGGCAACTACAAGGCCACCAGGGCTTGAAAGAGTTCATCACCATGGAGGCTGATGAGGGTGGCAGGCAATGAGGAGCCTGGGCGCGCGGGCTGGAGCAGTACGGCAAAGTCGTCCGCGCGCTTCTTGACGGCGGCGAACTTGCGGATGGATTTGACCATCATGTCGTCCATGCAAGAGGCGAAGCCGGCATCGGCGAGGGCTATGACGCCGGTGGTCGCCAGCACCGTCTGGAAACGCTGCGCGGTGCGGGGCCGCAGGCCGGCGCCTTGGATGATTTGGCACAGCCGACTGCCGCTCGCGTCCATCGCCTCCATAGGTGCTTCTGGCTTCTAGTCACTTGGTCTTGGATTAGAGTGAGCAATGTTGTGCAGAGACTAAGGAGTAGATGGATTGGAGTGGTGGGGCGCCTTTATATGAGAATTCAAACTCTGTTGCATTCACATCGTGTTGGCTCTATTCTGCTTCTCCAATTAATTCCCTCTGCATGTAGAGTAATTTTAGGGTGCATCATTGACCGTTCAACGTCTCGGGAACCGCTACCCTCTCCCTCCTTGGCATTCAAGCACCTATGGAGGCGACTGCCGCTCGCGTCTATCGCGTGTCAGGAGATGTTCCCGTCGATGACAATGTGCCTATGGTGACTTCGTAAATTTTGAGATGATAGTACTAGTATACTCAATATTGTGCACCGCGACCAAGGCCAAGAGGAAAACGAGAGAACTAGTACGTATTTATTTACGGTGTAGATTCACTCATTTTGCTCCATATGTACTCCGTCTCGGTGTAGTCGTCACTTTTTGAAATCTCTAAAAAGGCAAATACTCCTTTCTGGTTTGCAGGGCTATACTAGCAAGTACTTACTACAATAGTGGGCTCACATAGCAATTTGTCTCATGCAAGAGCCTGGCTATATGTGTGCTCCAAGGTTCGCAACTGCCATGTTCAGGTTGCACTTGGCTCTTCGCCTCTTCGAGAAGACGAACAATGATGTTACTACTACTGCTTCTACAGTATCAAATCCACTGTTGCATGTCCGTCCACCGCGAGCGGGAGGGATAGCTTGTTATATCGAGTGGTGTAGTATAAGCAAAAGCATGTCCTCGTCTGCGAGCCACCGCGCGCATGGGCGAGGGAGAAGGCGTGTAGTAGTAAAATCAAGCTTCTCCTCGTTGTACGAGTTGACGTGACACATCATAGCACTGGCACCACGTGGTTGCCTCTAAACTTGGCTAAAAGACTCGCAGTGTACAATACTCCATTTGCTGCAACCTCTAACATTTACCCCACCACATATTAAAATATATATTCCTATCTTGACCAGATGAGCGTGCAAACTAGAATCACCAGGATGACAGATAGGGCCAGAAGATAATTTTAATCAAAAAAATATAGCATGGAGCCGACCCCAATGATTTTAAGCTTACAGGCACGGTACACGCTATCCTAGACTACTCTACACATGAAACTGCCACACGAGTGTCCGGGCTGCGCTTGGCTCTTCGCCTCTTCGAGAAGTCAAACAAAATGATGGAGTACTACTGCAATGGAGGAGTACTACAGTATGCTTCTGGCCATCTGACACCAATTGGACTCCTACATGTCCACCGCGTACGGGAGGGAGAGCATGTAGCGAACAAAAGCTTCTCCTAGTCCTGCCAGCCACCACGCTCATGGGCGAGGGAGGGACGCGGCTTCATTGACTTACTGCTCCTGCCTTTGCGTCCATGACAGGTGGGCCCAATAGGTCGGTGGCCCACCTGTCATGCAGCCAAAGGCAGGTGCGGTTAAGGCGAGAGAACGTTGTAGTAATCAAACTTCTCGGTCTTGTATGAGTTGACGTGACACATCAAAGCACTGCACTTGATATATTTCAATAATTTGCGTTTACCGATGCATTAATTACAACGCATGCATGCATGCCATGACTCTCCTTTTGATACTTGCATGTGTTGATTTAATGCACCTTGAAGTAGTATGAATATGTGACGGTAAAGCTTTGTAATGCCCCGACCCTAATAAAGCGAGAGATGGTTGTGCACGAGGAGGGCGAGATCATGCAGACGGAACAGGACCCGACGATGGAGCTCTCTATGGTCTGATGGACCTCATCTTGCTCCACTGCCCCTTGTGCCTCCGCCCCTCGAAGCCTCCAGTATATGAGGTTCGAATAAACCTTGTCCGTTCGGCTGATCGAGCAAGGTGCAGGTTTCTTGATTGATGTGTTGTTCGATTGATTTGTGCAGTGCAAGGGAGGGCACCTGGCTTGCGCGGACTGCCGCGTCGAGCACCCCGGAAACCAGCGGCAGTGCCAAAAGTGCGAGCTCGGCTGTGGCTTCGACGTGCGGAACACGGCGGTGGATGCCTTCCTCTCCTCGGTGAGGGTGGAGTGCCCGCATGAAGGCTGTGGGCTCTAAGTCACTTACCACAAGCTCGCCGATCACTAGAGCGTGTGTCCGCTCGTGCCCTGCAAATGCCCCGTGCCTGTCTGCAGCTATGAAGGCCCGCCACCATGGCTCTCCCACCACATCAGCATCGTGCATACCATGCCAGTGCATAGGATCCAGTACGGCAAGGCGCTCCAGCTGCAAGTGCCACTGTCGGAGCCACGGCACTTGTTGTTCGCGGAGGAGGACATGCGCGCGTTTTTCTTGGTCGGTAGCGTGCTCGACATCGGCGCACCTATCGCCGTGTCGGTCTTCTGCATTATAGCGGGGGCGTCCCCACTGCCGCACTACGTGGCCAAGCTGTGGGCGAACGGCCCGCGGGGGGAGCCCAAAGGCAGGACCGACGCCGTGAAGGTGGAAATGGAGGTGACAAGCAGCGAGGATCGGCGACATCGCCGTGCGAGGCTGACCTTCTTCACAGTTCCGCCCAAGCTGCTGGCGGGGCTAAGCTGGTGTCCCTCCACATTCAGATTAACAAGCTCACGTCCTAAATGATTCTCTGATTGCCTTACATTTATCTTAGTAATATGCTAATATAGTGGTTAGCTCGGTCTACTTTAGCTTAAGAGATGGTGGGTTTTGGTGGCGATGCAGCAATTACCTCGACATCAGATCAACAGTGAAAGTAATTTCAAACAGTCGAATGGATATTTTGTGTCTGTTGGATATAAAGATCCTTTGGGTAAGAAGTAACAACTTATATGCTTTTTTTCGAAACGAAACAGCGATACTAGTATAATTTTTGTTGACATGCATCAATATTTTCAAAACGGACGTCGGGCTGTAGCTAGAAGGGCGGTTGGAATACGGCATCGGCCCATACCGCGGTGACCCCCGATTGGGACGCACCGACTGTGGATTTTCTCCCTCGTCGATGTCGACCGCGTCTACGCAGAACATTGTTCCCTTCCCCGAGCTGCGGGATCAGGTCGGATATGTGACCAGCGGTGTGGCCACTGTCGTTTGATGCTTGTGAAGAGAGCAACCCAAGCAAGCAGGCTTGTAGCTTAGGCTCCTGCTAGTGTATATATAGTGGTTTTCTTTTTCTCTCCATATCAACCATTTTATATTGCGTGCGTGTCATTGAAGAGTGAAATGATGGTTGCTTCTTCCGACTAACTTCTTGTGTGATTTGACTGCTCCTTTAGTGGCCCCTACGTACTCCCCTACGTATATGCAACAGTCCTGCGTACACATGGGCTTAAAAACACGCGTGATGCCCTAATGCATGCATGTCCGAGCACACGAAGGAACACACAGTCACGCTCAAGTGCTCAACCTACACGTGCATGCACACACATACTCAGCCGAGGGTGAGCTAGTGACCGTATAAACACCGAAAATTGTATATATTGGCGCAATGGCGTATTATGAAGTCCGATGACTGTATTTTTATAAATATCTGATGATGAGCAGTGTATTTATCTCGTTTCAAATTAAGCCATATTAACCGGAGAGGAGGCAGTATGGACTAGCATTACTTTGTTGTGTTCCGTCAACTTGCCGAACGAGGAGAAGCTTGCAGGACGGGAGAAGCTTGCGCGCGGTGGCTGGCAGGACAAGGAGAAACTTTTGACTAATGCAAGCTGTCCTTCGCTCAGGCGGTGGACGTGCAATAATTAATTCAGTGTCAGACTGCCAGAAGCATACACTATACTAGTACTATTATTGTTCCACTTCCCGAAGAGGCGAACAACCAAGCGCAAAGTTTACTAGTACTACTACTATAGTCTATAGGGGTACTATACTAGTACTAGGAACTAGATGGAGGAGCGTCTACACTCTTATTATATTTTTAAAATGTGATAAAGCAATCTTCAACACATTTGGTTCTCTCCGAGGGTTCTCGCGTGTGATAATGGAAGTTGATTGCATGGAACACTCGCCACAATTCTCGCTTAATTCTGGCTCATATCCTGTTACAAATAGGAGCGCTCGATAATATTTCCTCTCTTTTTTGTTATTCAGCATGTAAACATGTCAGCAAACCTTGCGGCGCATCTTTGTGCGAACCGTGCTTGCTGCACTTTGAATGTGGCCGAGAGCTGGCTTGATGAAACACCTCGCTTCCTACTTCTTTTTTTGCGGGGTACCTCGCTTCCTAGTGACTAGTGTCTTGGTTGATCGTCCTAAGAATGCTTATATATATGAATAAAGCTCTCTCATTTACCCGCAAAAAAGAATAAACCATATTAACCGGAAAGGAGGGAGTATGGACTAGCACTACTTGTGTGTCCCGTCAACTCGCAGAATGAGGAGAAGCTTGCAGGACAAGGTGAAGCTTGCTTACGCCTTTTGACTAATGCAACGTACCTCGCCCAGGCGGTGGACATTCATCGGTTCATTCAGTGTCGAGTTGCGAGGCATACATCGTAGTACCGAACATCGCGAGTACCATCATTGTTCGACTTCACGAAGAGGCGAAGCCAAGCGCAAGGTTTAGTAGTATGAGTAGTACTACTACTAGAACCGCATGGTGGAGCCTCTGTACTCTTATTTTTCTTAATCTTTGATAAAGTACACATTTATTCCGGAGAACGGCGGAAAACGGCAGCCCAACATGTAATGATGATATCGATCAACCATGCTCGAATATATCTTGGCCTCTGTGCGAGCCTGTCTGTGTGTTCTCGCTCCTCGTCTCTCTCAAGGAATGGCGGGTTGGCCATTTTGCCGTCAATTGAGATCGGTTTGCTCACACTCCGGTCCCACATGTCAGTGATATGCCAAGACGAGGTGTGTTGACCGACTGGCCATACGCGTACTTGGTTTTGCACCTTCATACTACTCCTCCCTCCGTCCACAGTTTACTGGTGCGCTTCATTATGATGCATTTCTCTCAATGCATTTCCACCACCAAAGAGACTTTAGGCGTGTTTGGTTTAATGCTCAATTAATTAGGGCGTGGTAACGCAATTTTCTCTTGATGTAGTACTACGGGTGGAGTGCGTGCATGCATGTGTTTACCGGGGTGGAAGCACTGCATGCATGTGTGTACGCATTATTTCCTCTAGTAATGGACGCGCGTGCTATAACTACCAATGCTATTTTTAGGCCGACCGCTAGTCGCCTTGGTCCCAGAGATTTCTCTTTTTTCAAGCGCGCTCTATAAACAGTGACGGATGGAGTAGTATGAGCGGATTCAAAGAAGAGCGTATTGATGGTTGCTTCTTCCGAGCAACTTACAGTGGGAAAGGTGGGGCTTATGATTTGACTGCTCATTACTCACTATTAATGTGGCACAACGACCGGTCTGAGTCTCCCATACGGCTGTGCACTACCCCCTCGGTTCTTAAACATACTCCAGAGTATTTGTCTTTCTAGAGATTTCAACGAGTGACTACTCAAATATTTGTCTTTTTAGAGATTCAAATGGACTACTACATACAGATGTATATAGACATATTTTAGAGTGTAGATTCACTCATTTTGCTCCGTATGTAGTCACTTGTTGAAATCTCTAGAAAGACAAATATTTAGGAATGGAGTGAGTACACATATGAAGCAAAATGAGTGAATCTACACTCTAAAATATGCCCATTTGAAATTTCTAAAAAGACAAATATTGTTGATGACAGTTGCGACGACAAAAAAGAAGCATATTCCTTGTCCTAAGGGAAGATAACAACACGGTTGTGTTTGTCTAGATGGTGCGAGGACGAGATTGCAATATGGAAAGTACGCCGGACGAGCTACGTTTTGTGCAAAGAACTATGGAAGATCCACATGCAGCGACGTGGGAAGACGGGCAGTGGAACAAGGCCGAAGGGGATACCTGGAGGTCGTCGGGATGTAACTAGGTGAGCGGCGGCGGGCGGAATCTTCCCATACTGCGGCAGCGAGCAGGTGGCGTAGGCCCTACCACACCGGAGCTTGGTCAGAGAGAACGGCGTGTACCGCAGATCGGGACGTGCTGCCTCGGCGCCGTCGAACGGAGAAATGATGCACGTCCTCCCTTTCCACCGGCGGACGGGATGCGGCCGGATCAGTGACCGACGGTGAGAGAGAGAGAGGCCACCGCAGCCTTTGTGTGAGATACTCTAAAGAGAGACAAACCAGGCAGGGAGGCTCCATTGTATATAGTGGAGCGGACTACCTTTTTCTCCATAAAAATTGGTTTATATTCTGTGTACGTGCCATTGAGCGATATAACTTTATTTAAAAATAACGCGCCAACGCATCAAGTCGAACTTTGTTTCGTGCACGCGTCGTACACGGCCTCCGTAGGTAAACAACCGCTACACGCGTTCAAATTAGCACGTGGGCTGCCATTTCGTACAGAAATGAGCTCCACCGTGTACCCGCGCGGATGTGTCTGGGCATGAAGCGTGAGTATGTGCACGATGCACCTATTCTCTTCTTGTATACGTACACCACCTACGTGGGGTTGTGTGAGAGAGATACAAACGTAGAGAGATATAGTGTGTGGGTTCATGATAGTTTTTTTAGAGGGGGGGGTCAATCAAAAAATGTAACATATGCAATGTGTGTGAAATAGAGTCTTGGATATATCATATATATAGAGGGGGTGATCCACGAGAAGAGAGTGGAGGTATCATCGACTTGAGGTGTCCATAGAATCGAAGAGAGGGATGATGTGTGTGTGTGTGTGTGTGTGTGTGTGATCGATAAAGAGTGCCATCAATTTGTGTGTGCCCACGTCAAAGATATAGAGTGGCTGGCCTACTAGAGCGAGAGAGGGACAGTGCGGTTTGTCTCGTGGCATGGATACCTACCTACAGTGGCTCGACTATCGGTGTGTGGTGGGGGAGGAGGCCTAATTAACTATAGAGGTACAATGGCTGGTATATGTGTGGAGGAGGAGAGAGGCCTACCTCATGTATTAAGGGATATCGATCTACCTCATGTATTAAGGGAGATCGATCGGCATCCATGCATATGTGCAGGAGAGGAATAAGGTTGGGAGAGAGACAGAGCTAGAGTACTGGAGGGGGTGGTAGTGGAGTTGCTTCTAACAAGTGGTGGGATAGGATTGCTAGACAACCGGAGGGCACGCCTGCAATATCTATAAGAGAGGGGATGGCTGCATGTCTGTGCACGTGCGTGTGAGAGACAGGTCAGGAGGCATGCACGAATGATGGGGGGGCGATATGGATGTGGTGAGCAGACATAACTACATAGGAAGATCAATCGTCCTTTGTCATAGAAAGGAGATACATAACTTATGAGGTACGTCGATCAATGGGGGGGAATAGTTAAAGTCGACCTAGGCATATGTTGGGAGATCGATCGGTATACATGCATGTGTGTGTTAGAAGCAAATGAGGCACGGGGAGAAGGATAGAGAGAGGGATGATCTAGGAGATGGTGCGAGAGTCATACTATATCGAGGGGGGAGAAGTGTGCGAGTACGAGATCGATGAAAAGAGTGGTGTGAGTGAAGCATGGACGGTGATAAGAGAAGAGGGGAAGCTTGTGTTTTGTACTAGGCACACCTGGCTAGAGAGGCATATCGATCGATGTGTGTCGTAAAGGAGCTGGGGGCCTACACACACCGTGGGTGAACGACCTAAAGTGAAAATACGAATTTGCGCGATGGAGCTAGAGAATGATGAGGGGGGGTTAGAGGGATGCGGGTGTCTGCATGCACGAGAGAAAGTTAGCACTAGCTAGCTACAAATATAAGAGGATTGTGTGGGTGTAAAAGACGAATAGAGATCATAGTTCATTATAAAAAGCGAATTCGGATATTTGAAGAATTTATCATAGTGTTTTAAACCAATGCATGTGTGAATATATATAATGGTGATACACATGGTGTGGTTATGAACATGTTATACTACATATAATATATTTTATCTCTACTCTTATAGAAAATGGAGTTTTTGGTGATGGTACCATCCTACAATATATGCCATCCGATTTATATCTGACGGATAGGAAGGAAACTATGGCAATTTTGAAAAAAGATACCCACACCCCTCTCCATATTTACAAATTAGGCCTCCCCTTGATCATGTTGATGTTCTGTGGAACGCATGGGCATCTTGCTAGTACTACGTATAACATATATAACATTGATCATAATTTGGGCTAATGTGTGGCTTTTGCAGCTCAAGTCTAAATACTTGTCATAATGTAGGGGGCAGGGCACTATACTATGTGTGATAAACACGGTGTACACGTATGGAACATGGTTTAGATTATGAATATATAGTTAGTACATCAAATGTACTATTATTTGGAATCAACATCAAGTGTATTCAAAAAATACAATACGAGTTCATGTAGTACACATAGTTCATATATATCTCTATAGTAATCATGTGGTGTGTTATTAAGGTAATACGCGAATGATGGTTGAAGTTGGCAACAATCATGATTGTAGATTTGTTATTGAAATAGAGAAACGAATTCAAATTCAGTTCGAATTGCAGCGGTAGTATAGACATTTGGAATGCACTAAAATGTTGGTATGACTAGGTTACATGAAGCGGAAAAATTTAATTAGACATAACATGGATTCATACTACCGAATAGCATTTAATTGCACTAAATTGTTGGTATGAGTAGCTTTAAATAGCATTTTTATAGTAAAATGGGGCAAGACTCTCTCTTTGTGTGGTGTGAATAGTTTTTTTGTTTTCTTTTTGGTTGAGGGAAGTGCGAATTGATTTGGTACGAACAAATACAATATTACACGTTAGGCTTGTCCCTAAAATTCAACCCGTGCCTTGTTATATCCCGAAAATTCAGATATCGTGCTCCCAAAACTGGCGCCTTCACAACCCGCGGCTTGCTATCCCGAAATTACAACGCGCGCGAAAACTCCCTCCAGCTGCCAAATCCCGACACGCGAAATCCCCCTTCTAACCCTGAGCCAAAAGGGCCGCTAGTTCAAATCGGTGCGGGGTACTTTTGTAACACACCCTACAATTTGGACAAGCGCGTCCCTAAGTCATGGTTCACCCCCTCCCATCGCCTCCTTTTTGCCATTCGAAATCCCAGGCCGCCATAACCTCTCCGCTCCAGCCACGAAACCCCACCCTCCTCCGTCCGCCACCTCACCACTACCTAGCCGGAGCTTCTTCCCCGACGATGTCATCCACCGCAACAGCTCGACGTCCCTCGTCCACCTCCCCGGATGAGGATCCGTCGTCCATGTCGTCGTCCCGCCGGTTCAGCCGCCCCGTCCTCCACCTCCAAGGAGCTGCTCCGACGATCGCCTCGTCTATCGCGGCTGCTCCATCCCCACAACACCGCCTTAACCTGCTCCACCGAAACCGCATCATCCTCACCGACTCCTCGGACGAAGCCGAGGCCTACTCGGCGCCACCAAAGAGGGTGTACACTCATCGCATCGCACATTCTCCTTAGCTCGACCTCCCGGCGCCGACGGTGCTCCATCTCGCACACCCATGGAGCAGCTACCTTGAAGCCGGCGCCGCGGGCGACATCTCCACGGCGGCTCTCCCCCAGTGCGAGGCCCCTTCGGCGGCGGCGGCCATACCAGCCGGATCTGCTGCTGCTGCTACTCCGGCTCTCGCTCGCTCGCTCGCTCGCGCTGCTGCTTCTCTCCCCCTCGCTCGTGCTGCCGCTCTACTCCGATTTAGCTACACTTCAGTCGACTGAATCGACTTTTGGGTCAGTCGATATTCATGGGGTGGGGGCTCGCCGGAGTTAAGGAAGAACCACCGGCAGCGGGGACGGGGGCTCGCCGGAGATGTACCCCACTATCTATATTAGGGTTCGAGGGTGGGGCGGGGGGCTATAGGGCTGGCTGGGCGGTGGGGAGTTGTTTCGAGGCGGGTGGCTAGCTGAGCATGAGTTCGGCCGGTGGTGGTGGCGGCTCGAGGGGTGCAGTTGAAGATGAACTGCAGCCCTCCTAAACTACATGTCAAGTGCCTCTCTGCTACCATTGCATTCAGTTTAAGATAACATTCAGATTCCCCAGTAAATTTCAGTTTCGACAGTTAAGTCAGGTCCAAATTAATGTTCAAACTTGAGTTCTAAATTAGTTATGGGGCACATATCGAGGAAGCAATGAATAGTATCTCTGTCTAATATCTGGTTCACCTAGGGTATGCCTATGTTGTTCATCTTGGGTAGGAAACAAATAGTAAAGTAATCATCATCTGTCTTTTTATTAAATTAAAGAAATCATCAGCCTGCTATCATTATTTTTGGATCCATCCACTAGTTGTTACCATCACTCTAAATTTCTGCATGCTCTCCTTACATAATCTCACCATATTTTTTTCGTATGCATGTCAGATATTGTACACAGTCATGCTGAAATGTAGATAAAAAGAGAAGAGTTTTGCGCGGCAATACAATGTCATGCAGACATCGCTCCATGGTGGGTTCAATGGCAAACCCTCCCCACCCCTCTCCAGATTGTAATCCAGAGGAAGCTATCTGCTCTAAGGCGGATTAGAGCAGCTCTTGACCACTCCTATTTACCCCCCAAGGTGTTTGCTCTACCTTGGCATGATGATGTTAGTCATATCATGCATATGTTGCCTTGCAGTGCCTACTTTTGAAATCATATATGTCATCCGCTTAGTTTAGACATGTTCTGTAATGCCACCTGTTTAGTTTCTATATCATATATGGGAATTGTGCAGTCTCATCTCTTTTAGCCAGCCATAATATACGTGAAATGTGCAATGCCATCCTGTTTAACCAGGCATCATATATTTTAATGATATCTTGCCCATCCTTTTCTTCATTACATTTCCATTTGTCGACAATGTTTGTACATTAAACTACTCTTCCTATGAATCAGCCATTTGGGTGGGAGATTGAAAATTTTGGAGTGAAAACAAGGCCTTCTAAGAAGACAGTGCTACCTGTCAAAGCAGATCTCTTGTTGGGTCCCGATAGCTCCTCGGAGATGGATTCAGAGACAGATGACCAGTCCTATTCCCCCACTGAGGTGTATGCTCTAACTTGGCACGGTTATACTGCTCATATCATGCATATGGTGTCTTGCATTGCATACATTAGACATCATATACACAATATTCAACACCATGTTCTTAGTTCAGACATCATATCTAATGCCCTCTATTTAGCATATAAATCACATATGTGAATGAAATGAGGCGATCTTGATTACTTAGATAACATGTAGGTGAATTATGTCATGCGATCATGTTTAGTTATTCATCATATCTTTGAATTATGTTATGCTATGCTATCCAGTTTAGATAGACATCATATATGTGAAATTATGTCATGCTATCCGTTTTAGTTAAACAATATACATGTCAACTATTTCATGCCCTCTTTTTTCCACACTATCTATTGCATCTGTCTCTCATACAATGTCTGTACATTCGACTAAGTTTCCTGTTTATCAGCCATTTGAATTGGAGCGGGTGATGCTAGCATCTAGCGGACTAAAAACAAGGTCTTCAAATAAAACAGTGCTACCTCTTGGTGGAGATAGCACCCCGGTTGTACATGCACGAGAACCAGCCCTACCATACATAACCCAAACTCCCGCAGATTGTACCCCTACTGCGATGGACAGAGAACCAGCTTCACCCAATCCAACCCCAACCCCAGCAGATAGTAACCCAGTTCCTGTTGACACAGCACCATCTCCACCACAGAGCTCCCAAACAAGAGCAGTTAGTAAGGCAGCTCCGGTGCCCAAAGGGCGATACTACCACAGCGAACCCCAACTCCACCGGTTAATGCGCCTATTCACTGTGGAGGAAGCACAACCAGCTAGTCATAGTTTAGCATCTATCGCATTTGATGTTGTTAAATCGTATATGCGTATCTTCCCATCTTGGAAATATTATCTGAAGATGAAGAAAATGCGATTCAGGGTGTTTGTCCGGGAGTTATGTGTAAGTAATGTTATTCATGGCAATTACTTTGCTTTGTCCCATACATCCTACCTCCATGATGGTTATAATACAACAAATTTTCCCATTTTCTCTATAGAGAAGGACCGATTTGGAAACTCGGGATGAGGTAACATGTGCTAATACCTCTGCTATCTTCAAGAATGCTTGGTGGCGAGTATCGAATTACCTAAAGAAAATGTACTTCACCGGCAAAGAAACTCATCAAATTCCCTTACGTTCTCCACGAGACACATTCTTTGGGCGATGGTAGGAACGCTTTGTTCTATCTTGGTCCCGAACCAAGAATGTGGTAAGGTCTATGAGCTCATTTTCTATTTTAAGTACTATATTATTGCGTCTTCTTGTAATCTGTTCATGTAGAACAAGTGCCTAAACCGAAGAACAACTATTCTAATTTAAGATTCCATTGCTATCATAGTTCAAAAAAGCGCTAGGCGTTAATTGTGTGTTTGCCACCGCCTTGCGCTTCTTGACCAAAGCGCATGCTTATGCTTGATTATGCCTGATTAAGCGTAGTTATCGCAATGCATTTCATAGCGCCTAGAGCCTAGGCGCGCTTACGCGCTCGCTTAGGCGCACCATTTTTAACTATGATTGCTATTGTGCATACTGCTTTACTCTTGTATCACTGTATTTACTCATACAAACTTATTTTTAAATTGAAGGATCCAATCGAAACTGCAATGGCACAGCAGGTATGTTCACGCATGTTTCTTTAACAGGCTTGCTCTTATCATGATTTCAATTTCAATTGTGTATACAGTTGACTTCTCATATCATGCACATTACTAGCATCACAACAGAGCCAATAGTGTTGTTGTACATGTAGACCCATGGTACCCATCTGAAATCTTGTTGTGCCGTGTAGTTTCCCACACTTTGTATTCTTTCACTGCTGCTTTGTCTTGAACTGACATGATTTGAACTGTGTCTCGATTTTGATTTGGCAAGACAATGCAGTGACCATAGGACATAGATATATGTTTGTTTGTTGCTTTTATTATGTACTAGTACTTGGCAATAGAAGACTTGGTAGTTTAATCCTGTCCGCCTTACTAATGAACTGGTTCACCGAAATGAGTTTCATATACTAGTACATGCTAAAATGTTATGTGTCTGCTTGTTTCTTCTTTTAGAATGCTGACAGAATATTGGGGAAGAGTGCCTTATTAAGCAATGGTAAAGGAAGTAATGCAGATAAGGTTCAGGATAGTGACACATCCTTGTTGGTCTCCAACAAAGCTGATAAAACAACTAAGGAAGACTATCTCGAAGACAGTGAGACAACCCCAAAGTCCTATCTTGGTTTAGTGTTGGAGTTACTGGCCACTACTGCTTGCACAAGCTATTCAAACTCACTATCTGAATCAGTTCGGTTTCTTGAGTCTCAACTACAAGCTGAAAGACATCGATCAGTTGTGCTGCGACAAGAAGCGGAAGGACTGCGGAAGTCCCTGGAGCATTCAGATGCATACTTTCTGGTGCAACAGCAAGCGTTGGAGGATTTTAGCGCCAAACAGGACAAAGCTAATAAGCTTGCTAAGCTTATTGCCAGCATGGTGGATACCATGTTTCTTGAGCTCTTATGAAGTTATTTCAGTTATGCTCTTGTTTTGCTGCCGCGTTTATTTGCACTGGTGGCCAATTTTGACGGCCAGTGTATGTAATATGCTGCTTTGTTCCCTATATTTGCACTGGTGGCGAACTTTGATGCCTAGTGGATGTAATATATGTAATAGCGGTAATAGACTAGCGTTAATTGCTTGCTTATGTATTTCCTTATTGTCTTGTTTAGTTGTTTGCTTGTAGTCACTGCAGTTCTTTTTCTATGTTTTTCTAATAATCATGGCAACACACAGACTGTTGTAACCATGGGCCTCATGCGGGCCGTATGGTCCATGGGCCTTCTACGGGTCGTAGGATCCGTTGGCCTTCTATACGGGTCGTAGGATGCATGGGCCTTCTATGGGCCGTACGATCCATGGGCCTTTTACGGGCCGTAGGATCCATGGGCCTTCTACGGGGCGTATCATCATTTCACCAATCATGGGTCATACTATCCGTGGACAATAACGGGCCGTTTATTGGCCATATTTGATAACTCTATGAAAATAGCCCAACGGGTTTTTTTCGACGTGAAAATTGTTGGGGAACGTAGTAATTTCAAAAAATTTCCTACGAACACGCAAGACCATGGTGATGGCATAGCAACGAGAGGGGAGAGTGTCCGTCCACGTACCCTCGTAGACCGAAAGCGAGCGTTATAACAACGCGGTTGATGTAGTCGTGCGTCTTCACGATCCGACCGATCCAAGCACCGAGCGTCACGGCACCTCCGAGTTACGCACACGTTCAGCTCGATGGCGATCCCGGACTCGATCCAGCAAAGTGTCGGGGATGAGTTCCGTCGACCTGACGGCGTGGTGGCGATGTTGATGCTCCACCGGCGCGGGGCTTCGCCTAAGCTCGCGACGATATGACTTCTCCGGCGCGAGGCTTCGCCTAAGCTCTCTGACGATATGAGCGAAGTGGAATATGGTGGAAGGGGCACCGCACACGGCTAAGGAGCGATCCGTAGATCAACTTGTGTGTTCTAGGGTGCCCCATGCCCCGTATATAAAGGAGCCAAGGGGAGGGGCTGGCGGCCAAGAGAGGGGCGCCAGGAGTCCTACTCCTCGGGAGTAGGATTCCCCTCAATCCTAGTTGGATTAGGATTCCCGGAGAAAGAGAGAGGGGGCGGCCCACCTTTCCTAGTCCTAATAGGACTAGGGGAAAGGGGGGCGCGACCACCTAGGGCTGGCCCTTTCTCCTTTCCACCAAGGCCCACTATGGCCCATGTAGTTCCCGGGGTTCGGTAACCTCCGGTACTCGATAAATTCGATTTCACTCGGAACACTTCCGATGTCAAATGTAGGCTTCAATATATCAATCTTTATGTCTCGACCATTTGAGACTCCTCGTCATGTCCGTGATCACATCCGGGACTCGAACAACCTTGGTGCATCAATACTTATAAACTCATAATGAGCTGTCATCGAAGCGTTAAGCGTGCGGACCCTACGGGTTCGAGAACTATGTAGACATGACCTAGAACCATTCTCGGTCAATAACCAATAGCGGAACCTGGATGCCCATATTGGTTCCTACATATTCTCTGAAGATCTTTATCGGTCAAACCGCATAACGACATCGTTGTTCCCTTTGTCATCGGTATGTTACTTACGAGATTCGATCGTCGGTATCAATACCTAGTTCAATCTCATTACGGTAAGTCTCTTTACTCGTTCCGTAATACATCATCTCACAACTAACTCATTAGTTGTAATGCTTGCAAGGCTTAAGTGATGTGTATCACCGAGAAGGCCTAGAGATACCTCTCCGACAATCGGAGTGACAAAACCTAATCTCGAAATCGCCAACCCAACAAGTACCTTTGGAGACACCTGTAGTACTCCTTTATAATCACCCGATTCGTTGTGACGTTTGGTAGTACCAAAGTGTTCCTCCGTAAGCAGGAGTTGCATAATCTCATAGTTACAGGAACATGTATGGGTCATGAAGAAAGCATTAGCAACATACTAAGCGATCAAGTGCTAAGCTAACGGAATGGGTCATGTCAATCACATCATTCTCCTAATGATGTGATCCCATTAATCAAATGACAACACATGTCTATGGTTAGGAAACATAACCATCTTGATTAATGAGCTAGTCTTGTAGAGGCATACTAGTGACTATCTGTTTGTCTATGTATTCACACATGTATTATGTTTCCGGTTAATACAATTCTAGCATGAATAATAAACATTTATCATGGTATAAGGAAATAAATAATAACTTTATTATTGCCTCTAGGGCATATTTCCTTGATCTCCCACTTGCACTAGAGTCAATAATCTAGATTACATAGTAATGATTCTAACACCCATGGAGTCTTGGTGCTGATCATGTTTTGCTTGTGGAAGAGGCTTAGTCAGCGGATCGCAACATTCAGATCCGTATGTATTTTGCAAATCTCTATGTCTCCCACTTGGACTTGGTCCCGAATGGAATTAGGCGTCTCTTGATATGCTTGGTCCTCTTGTGAAATCTGGATTCCTTTGCCAAGGCAATTGCACCGATATTGTCACGGAAGATCTTCATCGGTCCCGATGCACTAGGTATGACACCTAGATCGGAAATGAACTCTTTCATCCAGACTCCTTCATTTGCTGCTTCGAAGCAGCTATGTACTCCGCTTCACATGTAGATCCCGCCACGGCGCTTTGTTTAGAACTGCACCAACCGGCAGCTCCACCGTTTAATAAAAACACGTATCCGGTTTGCGATTTAGAATCGTCCGGATCGGTGTCAAAACTTACATCGGCGTAACCATTTACGACTAGCTCTTTGTCACCTCCATATCGAGAAACATATCCTTAGTCCTTTTCGGTATTTCGGGATGTTCTTGACGCTGTCGATGATCCACTCTGGATTACTTTGGTACCTTCCTGCCAAGCTTACAGCTAAGCATCGTCGGTCTGGTACACAGCATTGCATACATGATAGAGCCTATGGCTGAAGCATAGGAACATCTTTCATTTCTCTCTATCTTCTGCTGTGGTGGGGCATTGAGTCGACTCAATCTTACACCTTATGTCTGGTAAAAACCTTTCTTTGCCTGATCCATTTTGAACTTTTCAAAACTTTATCAAGGTATGTGCTTTGTGAAAGTCAATTAAGCGTCTTGATCTATCTCTATAGATCTTGATGCCCAATATATAAGCAGCTTCACGAGGTCTTTCATTGAAAACTTTTATTCAAGTATCCTTTTATGCTATCCAGAAATTCTATATCATTTCCAATCAATAATATGTCATCCACATATAATATTAGAAATGCTCTGAGCTCCCACTCACTTTCTTGTAAATACGAGGCTTCTCCAAAGTGCTGTATAAACCCATATCTTTGATCACACTATCAAAGCGTTTATTCAACTCGAGAGGCTTGCACGGACCATAAATTGATCATTGGAGCTTGCACACTTTGTTAGTACCCTTTGGATCGACAAAACCTTCTGGTTGCATCATATACAACTCTTCTTCTAGAAATCCATTCAAGAATGCAGTTTTACATCCATTTGCCAAATTTCATAATCATAAAATCGGCAATTGCTAACATGATTCGGACAGACTTAAGCATCGCTACTGGTGAGAAAGTCTCATCGTAGTCAACCCTTGAACTTGTCGAAAACCTTTACGCAACAAGTCGAGCTTTGTGAACAGTTATATTACCATCGGCGTCGGTCTTCTTCTTAAAGATCCATTTATTTTCAATGGCTTGCCGATCATCGAACAAGTCAACCAAAATCCATACTTTGTTCTCATACATGGATCCCATCTCAGATTTCATGGCTTCCAGCCATTTTGCGAATCTGGGCTCACCATCGCTTCTTCATAGTTTGTAGGTTCGCCATGGTCAAGTAACATGACTTCGAATAAGATTACCGTACCACTCCGGTGCGTATTTTACTCTGGTTGACCTCGAGTTCAGTAGTAACTTGATCTGAAGCTTCATGATCATCATCATTAGTTTCCTCACTAATTGGTGTAGTTGTCACGGAACCATTTCTTGTGATGAACTACTTTCAATAAGGGAGCGAATCTGATTATCTCATCAAGTTCTACTTTCCTCCCACTCACTTCTTTCGAGAGAAACTCCTTCTCTAGAAAGGATCCGAATTAACAACGAAAATCTTGCCTTCAGATCTGTGATAGAAGGTGTACCCAACATCTCCTTTGGGTATCCTATGAAGACACATTTTCCGATTTGGGTTCGAGCTTATCTGGTTGAAGTTTCTTTACATAAGCATCGCAGCCCCAAACTTTAAGAAAGCGACAACTTTGGTTTCTTGCCAAACCACAGTTTATAAGGCGTCATCTCAGCGGTTTTGGCGGTGTCCTATTTAACGTGAATCGGCCGTCTCTAAAGCATAACCCCAAAGCGATAGCGGTAAATCGGAAATAGACATCATAGATCGCACCATATCTAGTAAAATACGATTCGACGTTCGGACACACCATTTCTCTGTGGTGTTCGGGTGGCGTGAGTTCTGAAACTATTCCACATTGTTTCAAATGTAAACCAAACTCGTAACTCAAATATTCTCCTCCACGATCAGATCGTAGAAACTTTATTTTCTTGTTACGATGATTTTCCACTTCACTCTGAAATTCTTTGAACTTTTCAAATGTTTTAGATTTGTGTTTCATTAAGTAGATATACCCATATCTACTCAAATCATCTGTGAAGGTGAGAAAATAACGATATCCGCCACGAGCTTCAACATTCATCGGACCACATACATCTGTATGTATGATTTCCAACAAATCTGTTGCTCTCTCCATACAACCGGAGAAGCGGTGTTTTAGTCATCTTGCCCATGAGGCACGGTTCACAAGTACCAAGTGATTCATAATCAAGTGATTCCAAAAGTCCATCGTATGGAGTTTCTTCATGCGTTTTACGATATGACCTAAGCGGCGATGCCACAAATAAGTTGCACTATCATTATCAACTCTGCATCTTTTGGCTTCGACATTATGAATATGTGTATCACTCTGTCGAGATTCAACAAGAATAGACCATTCTTCAAGGGTGCATGACCATAAAGATATTACTCATATAAATAGAACAACCATTATTCTCGATTTAAATGAATAACCGTCTCGCATCAAACAAGATCCAGATATAATGTTCATGCTCAGCGCGGCACCAAATAACAATTATTTAGGTCTAAAACTAATCCCGAAGGTAGATGTAGAGGTAGCGTGCCGACCGCGATCACATTGACTTTGGAACCATTTCCACGCGCATCGTCACCTCGTCCTTTGCGGTGCTCGTCTATTCCGTAGTCCTGTTTGAGTTGCAAATATTTAGCAGAACCAGTATCAAATACCAGTGCTACTACGAGCTCTAGTAAGGTACACATCAATAACATGTATATCACATATACCTTTGTTCACCTTGCCATCCTTCTTATCCGCCAAATACTTGGGGCAGTTCCGCTTCGATGTCGATCGCTTGCGGTAAAACACTCGATTTCAGGTTTAGGTCCAGACTTGGGTTTCTTCTCTTGATCAGCAACTTTCTTGCTGTTCTTTTGAAGTTTCCTTCTTCTTTCCTTTGCCCTTTTCTTGAAACTAGTGGTCTTGTTGACCATCAACACTTGATGCTCTTTCTTGATTTCTACCTCCATGACTTTTAGCATTGCGAAGAGCTCAGGAATTGTTTTGGTCATCCCTTGCATATTATAGTTCATCACGAAGCTCTTGTAGCTTGGTGGCGTGATTGGAGAATTACATCAATGACACTATCATCCGGAAGATTAACTCCCAGCTGAATTAAGTGATTATTATACCCGGACATTTTGAGTATGTGCTCCTTGACGAACTATTCTCCTCCATCTTGCAGCTATAGAACTTATTGGAGACTTCATATCTCTCAATCCGGGCATTTGCTTGAAATATTAACTTCAACTCTGGAACATCTCATATGCTCCATGAGCGTTCAAAAGCGTCGTTGAAGACCGGTTCTAAGCCGTAAAGCATGGCACACTGAACTATTGAGTAGTCATCAGCTTTGCTTTGCGGACGTTCACAACCGGCTCGGCTCCTGCAGCGAGCTGTCACCCAGCGGTGCTTCCGGGGCGTAATTTTTACGTGCAGCAATGAGGATAATCCTCAAATTCGGACCCGATCCGTGTAATTGCTACCATCATCTTTCAACTTTGCTTTCTCAAGGGCGCATTAAAATTCAACGGAACAACAGCCACGAGCCATCTATCTACGATAAACATAGACAAGCAAAATACTATCGGTACTAAGCTCATGATAAATTTAAGTTTAATTAATCATATTAAAACTCCCACTTAGGCAGACATCTCTCTAGTTATCTAAGTGATTCGTGATCCAAATCAACTAAACCATGTCCGATCATCACGTGAGATGGAGTAGCTTCAATGGTGAACATCACTATGTTGATCATATCTACTATATGATTCACGTTCGACCTTCGGTCTCCGTGTTCGAGGCCATATCTGTTATATGCAAGGCTCGTCAAGTTTAACCTGAGTATTCCGCGCGTGCAACTGTTTTGCACCGTTGTAGATGGACGTAGAACTTATCACACCCGATCATCACGTGGTGTGCGGGTACTCTGAACTTTGGCAGCGGTGCATACTCAGGAGAACACTTCTTGATAATTTTAGTGAGAGATCATCTTATAATGCTACCGTCAATCAAAGCAAGATAAGATGCATAAAGGATAAACATCACATGCAATCAATATAAGTGATATGATATGGTCATCATCATCTTGTGCTTGTGATCTCCATCGCTGAAGCACCGTCATGATCACCATCGTCACCGCGCAACACCTTGATCTCCATCGTAGCATCGTTGTCGTCTCGCCAACTATTGCTTCTCGACTATCGCTCTGCTTAGTGATAAAGTAAAGCAATTACATGGTGTTTGCATTTCATACAATAAGCGACAACCATATGGCTCCTGCCGATTGCCGATAACTTCGGTTACAAAACATGATCATCTCATACAATAAAATATAGCATCACGTCTTGACCACATCACATCACATCATGCCTGCAAAAACAAGTTAGGCGTCCTCTACTTTGTTGTTGCAAGTTTTACGTGGCTGCTACGGGCTGAGCAAGAACCGTTCTTACCTCACGCATCAAAACCACAGCGATAGTTTGTCAAGTTGGTGCTGTTTTAACCTTCGCAAGGACGGGCGTAGCCACACTCAGTTCAACTAAAGTGAGAGAGCAGACACCGCGGTCACCTTTAAGCAGCGAGTGCTCGGGCGGTGAAACCAGTCTCGCGTAAGCGTCTGGCGTAATGTCGGTCCGGGCGCTTCATCTCACAATACCGCTGAACCAAAGTATGACATCTTTGGTAAGCGGTATGACTTATATCGCCCACAACTCACTTGTGTTCTACTCGTGCATATGACATCAGCGCATAAAACCAGGCTCGGATGCCTTTGTTGGGGAGCGTAGTAATTTCAAAAAATTCCTCACGAACACGCAAGACCATGGTGATGGCATAGCAGCGAGAGGGAGAATGTCCGTCCACGTACCCTCGTGAGACCGAAAGCGGGCGTTATAACAACGCGGTTGATGTAGTCGTGCGTCTTCACGATCCGACCGATCCAAGCACCGAGCGTCACGGCACCTCCGAGTTACGCACGTTCAGCTCGATGGCGATCCCGGACTCGATCCAGCAAAGTGTCGGGGATGAGTTCCGTCGACCTGACGGCGTGGTAGCGATGTTGATGCTCCACCGGCGCAGGGCTTCGCCTAAGCTCATGACGATATGACTTCTCCGGCGCGAGGCTTCGCCTAAGCTCTCTGACGATATGACGAAGTGGAATATGGTGGAAGGGGCACCGCACACGGCTAAGGAACGATCCGTAGATCAACTTGTATGTTCTAGGGTGCCCCTGCCCCGTATATAAAGGAGCCAAGGGGAGGGCTGGCGGCCAAGAGGGGTGCGCGCAGGAGTCCTACTCCCTCGGGAGTAGGATTCCCCTCAATCCTAGTTGGATTAGGATTCCCGGAGAAGAGAGAGAGGGGCGGCCCACCTTTCCTAGTCCTAATAGGACTAGGGAAGAAGCGGCGCCACCTAGGGCTGGCCCTTTCTCCTTTCCACCAAGGCCCACTATGGCCCATGTAGTTCGGGGGTTCGGTAACCTCCGGTACTCAGTAAATTCGATTTCACTCGGAACACTTCCGATGTCCAAATGTAGGCTTCAATATATCAATCTTTATGTCTCGACCATTTGAGACTCCTCGTCATGTCCTTGATCACATCCGGGACTCGAACAACCTTGGTGCATCAATACTTATAAACTCATAATGAAGCTGTCATCGAAGCGTTTAGCGTGCGGACCCTACGGGTTCGAGAACTATGTAGACATGACCTAGAACCATTCTCGGTCAATAACCAATAGCGGAACCTGGATGCCCATATTGGTTCCTACATATTCTCTGAAGATCTTTATCGGTCAAACCGCATAACGACATCGTTGTTCCCTTTGTCATCGGTATGTTACTTACCCGAGATTCGATCGTCGGTATCCAATACCTAGTTCAATCTCGTTGCGGTAAATCTCTTTACTCGTTCCGTAATACATCATCTCACAACTAACTCATTAGTTGTAATGCTTGCAAGGCTTAAGTGATGTGTATCACCGAGAAGGCCTAGAGATACCTCTCCGACAATCGGAGTGACAAAACCTAATCTCAAATCGCCAACCCAACAAGTACCTTTGGAGACACCTGTAGTACTCCTTTATAATCACCCGATTCGTTGTGGCGTTTGGTAGTACCAAAGTGTTCCTCCGAAGCAGGAGTTGCATAATCTCATAGTTACGAGGAACATGTATGGGTCATGAAGAAAGCATTAGCAACATACTAAGCGATCAAGTGCTAAGCTAACGGAATGGGTCATGTCAATCACATCATTCTCCTAATGATGTGATCCCATTAATCAAATGACAACACATGTCTATGGTTAGGAAACATAACCATCTTCGATTAATGAGCTAGTCTTGTAGAGGCATACTAGTGACTATCTGTTTGTCTATGTATTCACACATGTATTATGTTTCCGGTTAATACAATTCTAGCATGAATAATAAACATTTATCATGGTATAAGGAAATAAATAATAACTTTATTATTGCCTCTAGGGCATATTTCCTTCAAAAATGGCCCAACGTATTAACGGGCCGCAAATGGGCCGACTGTAACCATGGGCTGAATTTGGCCCTAGCGCGAAAATAGCGATAATTGGTCGTAAGTAACGAATCTTTGAAATGAGCCCAAGATTAAATGGGCCACGAGAAGGCGAAAGAAATCATGGGCTGAAGCATTAACGGAATAATGGGCGTTAATGGGTATAAAGTGATACACTATTCATTACGGGCGGTTTACCACGGGCGTTAAGGGCCGAGGTTACTAAGGGCATCATATGGGCGAAAAGCGTCATGGGCCATACATGGGCGGAAGTTAAACCAGGTGGAATTATATTGGGCGGCCCAGATGGCGCTCTTGGGCCTAATTCGGATAGGCCGTAAACGGGCCCTGGGATAGCGGGCTGTAAATGGGCTATATGCGAACAGGCCGTTAACAGGCTTGCCGTGGGCCGGCCCGTCCCGCCACCTTTTGACCAAGTCAAACGGGCCGGCCTTTTCACACGAATGGGCCTCTATTGGGCCGTGCCACGTGTCGACGTATCATAGGCGCTTTGTGTCCAATTAGTGGATGGCATCTGTCCCAACGGTGAGCCGACACGTGTTTCCTCGAGCCAATGATGATTTTACACGTGGAAAATCCCCATTGGTCGGGGCTGTTAACGGGTTATCGGATCCAAAATCGGAACCGATAGATTAACGGCGTTCCATTACGGTGGATGCCACGTGTCAGTCACCCTTGACGAAAGCACTTCTGTGACGCGCGATTTATCGTCATGGAAGTGGACACTTCCGTGATGATAAATTTGATAATGTCATGGAACACTTCTACGACAGCACAGGTATGACTATCTCGATTTTGTCATAAATTTGTCATGGATGTACATGCATGACAAAAAATACGACCTACTGTGACAAACACCTATCATCACGGAAGTGTATTTTTTTTGTAGTGCATACTAAGCAAAATAAGATGCATAAAAGATAAACATCACATGCAATCAAAATATGTGACATGATATGGCCATCATCATCTTGTGCCTTTGATCTCCATCTCCAAAGCACTGTCATGATCTCCATCGTCACCGGCTTGACACCTTGATCTCCATCGTAGCGTCGTTGTTGTCTCGCCAACTATTGCTTCTAAAACTATCGCTAACGCATAGTGATAAAGTAAAGCAATTACATGGCGATTGCATTTCATACAATAAAGCGACAACCATAAGGCTCCTGCTAGTTGTCGATAACTTTTACAAAACATGATCATCTCATACAATAACGTAGATCACATCATGTCTCGACCATATCACATCACAACATGCCCTGCAAAAACAAGTTAGACATCCTCTACTTTGTTGTTGCAAATTTTACGTGGCTGCTACGGGCTTCTAGTAAGAACCGTTCTTACCTACGCATCAAAACTACAACGATGTTTTGTCAAGTTTTTTGTTTTAACCTTCAACAAGGACCGGCCATAGTCAAATTTGATTCAACTAAAGTTGGAGAAACAGACACCCGCCAGCCACCTTTATGCAAAACAAGTTGCATGTCTCTCGGTGGAACTGGTCTCATAAACGTGGTCATGTAAGGTTGGTCCGGGCCGCTTCATCCAACAATACCGCTGAATCAAAAATAAGACGTTGGTGGTAAGCAGTATGACTATGATCGCCCACAACTCTTTGAGTTCTACTCGTGCATATCATCTACGCATAGTCCTGGCTCTGATACCACTGTTGGGGAACATAGCATGCAATTTCAAAAATATTCCTGCGATCATGCAAGATCTATCTAGGAGATGCAGAGCAACAAGAGGAGGAGAGTGTGTCTACGTAAAGCGAAAGCGTTAGGTTAACACGGTTGATGTAGTCGAACGTCTTCGCGATCCAACCGATCAAGTACCCAACGTACGGCACCTCCGAGTTCAGCGCACGTTCAGCTCGATGACGTCCCTCGAACTCTTGATCCAGCAAAGTGTCGAGGGAGAGTTTCATCAGCACGACAGCGTGGTGACAGTGATGGTGATGTGATCTGTGCAGGGCTTTGCCTAAGCACTACGACACTATGACCGGAGGAGTAAACTGTGGAGGGGGCACCGCACATGGCTAAGAGAACAACTGTTGTGTTTTGGGGTGCCCCTCTGCCCCCGTATGTAAAGGAGGAGGGGAGGAGGCCAGCCACAAGGGGAGCGCTAAGGAGAGGGGACAGTCCTAGTAGGATTCGCCCCCCCCCTCTTTTCCTTCTCATGGAGGGGAAAGAGGGAAAAGAGAGGGAGTAGGGGAAGGAAAGGGGGCGCCGCCCCTCCCCTAGTCCAATTCGGACTTCCATGGGGGGCACCCCTTGTGGGTTGTCTCCTTTCTCTCCTATGGCCCATGAGGCCCATTACTTTCCCCGGGGGGTTCCGGTAACCCCTCGGTACTCTGATAAATATCAGAAACGTCTCGAAACCATTCTGGTGTCCGAATACTATCGTCCAATATATCAATCTTTACCTCTTGACAATTTCGAGACTCCTCATCATGTCAGTGATCTCATCCGGGACTCCGAACAACATTCGGTCACCAAATCACATAACTCATATAATAAAAAAATCGTCATCGAACGTTAAGCATGCGGACCCTACAGGTTCGAGAACTATGTAGACATGACCGAGACACCTCTCCGGTCAATAACCAATAGTGGAACCTGGATGCTCATATTGGTTCCTACATATTCCATGAAGATCTTTATCGGTCAAACCGTAACGACAACATACATTATTCCCTTTGTCATCGGTATGTTACTTGCCCGAGATTCGATCGTCAGTATCTTCATACTAGCTCAATCTTGTTACTGGCAAGTCTCTTTACTCGTTCCGTAATGCATCATCCCGTAACTAACTCATTAGTCACATTGCTTGCAAGGCTTAACATGATGTGCATTACCGAGAGGGCCCAGAGATACCTCTCCGATACTCAGAGTGACAAATCCTAATCTCGATCTATGCCAACCCAACAAACACCTTCGGAGATACCTGTAGAGCATCTTTATAATCACCCAGTTACATTGTGACATTTGATTGCACACAAGGTATCCCTCCGGTATCCGGGAGTTGCATAAGCTCATAGTCAAAGGAATATGTATATGACATGAAGAAAGCAATAGCAATAAAACTAAACGATCAACATGCTAAGCTAATAGATGGGTCTTGTCCATCACATCATTCCCCTAATGATGTGATCCCGTTCATCAAATGACAACACATGTCTATGGTTAGGAAACTTAACCATCTTTGATTAACGAGCTAGTCTAGTAGAGGCTTACTAGGCACGCGGTGTTTTGTCTATGTATCCACACATGTATCAAGTTTCCGGTTAATACAATTCTAGCATGAATAATAAACATTTATCATGATATAAGGAAATATAAAATAACAACTTTATTATTGCCTCTAGAGCATATTTCCTTCATGACTTCCTCCAACTTGTTTTCCTGCTTGACAAGCACTACAAAGTCTATCCTTATCAAATATGACATCTTTAACACCAAGGACATGATCACCTTTGATAAGCTTATCAAGATTTCGCATGCCCACTTGACCTAACCTTCTATGCCGCAACCAACCTTTAGAAGATTTAGCAATTAAGCAAGTTCTAGGTTGAGCTCTTTTAGTGAAAACAACAATGTATAGATCACCTCTATGTATACTGGTAAAGACCATATTATAATTATCTCTTCGAAACACTTGGCAATCTACTTCAGTGAATAGAACATTGAAACCGAAATCGGCTAGTCTAGATACGTAAAGTAAATTGTACCCAAGAGATTCAACGAGCATAACATTTTGGATAGAGGTGTCATGTGAGATGGCCACCTTACCAAGGCCAACCACCTTACCCTTTGAGTTATCACCAAAAGTGACATACTTTCGGGGACCGTCGTTTTCAGCAAGCTCACGAAACATGTCCTTATCTTCGGTCATGTGATCGGTACATCCACTATCAAGAACCCATTACTTTCCTACGGCCATGTAACCACGAAGGTTAGCCATAAGACCAAAGTGTCTCATTGACTCATCAAGATCAAAGTCACTATCATCATCCTCATCATAATATCCATGTTCAACATCATCATGTGATTGATCATCACCTAGAGAGAGTGATTCATTAGATTTATGACCATGAGAATGTGCATCTTTATGAATTCTAATGACTTCTGAAATGATGCTACTAATGACTCCAACATCTCCTTTGGCACGCATAAGGTCACGAAGCCCAAATAGACAATCACCAAATTTAGGATCACTAGGATTCATTTTATGAAAAGCTATGGACTTTTGAAGAATCTCATCTAGATTTTTCAAGGAATAGTTTGGAAAGTGATCCTCAAGGTATCTCCATATAGTATAAGCACATTCAAATGTAGGCAAGCATACAAGCAAAATTCTAGGCAATCCTCTAATGATAAGATCGATAGCTCTAAGATTGCGGGTCATGTCGAGATACTCATCGGGGGTAGGATGCAAGGGATCAATAGGAGGCGCACAAGGGCTAGTAATATACTTGTTCAAATGATATTCACTGAAATTCTCAAGCATCTCATTTTTCCAAGCATTATAGAACTCTCCGTCAAGCATAGGCCCTCTACGTCTAATACTCCCAATCGTAGAATCATCCATCTTCCTCCAATGGTGATTAAACCAAAGCAATGGAGACCAATGCCCTGATACCAATTGAAAGGATCGAGAAGAGGTGTCTAGAGGGGGGTGATTAGACCCTCAACAAGCAAAAGTGGCAGTTTTTTAAGTTCTTCAAGTTTAGGTGGAGTTTTAGCACAAGTTTAAGCATTCACAATACATTTCAAGCAAGCATTGCAAGAGTACGAGCAGCGGAAAGAGTAAAGCATGATAATTGCAAGAAAGTACAGGGATGGGATTGGAGTGTGCAAATGCAATGAAGACACGGAGATTTTTGGCATGGTTCCGATAGGTGGTGCTATCGTACATCCATGTTGATGGAGACTTCAACCCACGAAGGGTAACGGTTGCGCGAGTCCACGGAGGGCTCCACCCACGAAGGGTCCACGAAGAAGCAACCTTGTCTATCTCACCATGGCCATCGCCCACGAAGGAGTTGTCTCACTCAGGTAGATCTTCACGAAGTAGGCGATCTCCTTGCCCTTACAAACTTCTTGGTTCAACTCCATAATCTTGTCGGAGGCTCCCAAGCGACACCTAACCAATCTAGGAGACACCACTCTCCAAAAGGTAATAGACGGTGTGTTGATGATGAACTCCTAGCTCTTGTGCTTCTAATGATAGTCTCCCCAACACTCAACTCTCTCTCTCACACACACACACAGATTTGGCTATGGTGGAAAGATGATTTGAGTGGAAAGCAACTTGGAAAGATTCTTGTGGTTGGATTGGAATTTCTTGGTCTCAACACATGAGTAGGTGGTTCTCTCCTAGGAAATGAGTAGTGGAAGTGTAGGCACATTCTGATAGCTCTCTCACAAATGGAGAAGGGGGTGGAGGGGTATATATAGCCTCCACACAAAATCCAACCGTTACACACATTTGACCCAACTCGGTCAGACCGAATAGAAGAACTTGGTGAGACCAATTCAGTTCAAAATATGAACATTAGGAATCTCGATGGGACCGACTGGATCAACTCGGTGGGACCGATGTGCTAGGGCTTAGGGCGAACATCAACTCGGTGAGACCGAAGTGAAGCAATAAGGCAACAAAGAGGATGTCAAGCAAACTCGGTGGGATCGATGCAAATTTCGGTGAGACCAAAATAATTACAACATGCAATAGAGAGTTTACAGGGCCATCTCGGTGAGACCGAGATCCGTATCGGTGTGACCGAATTGTCTAGGGTTTCTCGCAGTGGCTAGGTCAAATGAACTCGGTGGCACCAGATAGGTCATTTCGGTGGGGCCGAGTTTGACTCTGAGTTTTGGGCATATTTGGAAATGAGAAAGTGGTTGAGGGTTTTTGGAGCAATATCACTAAGCACTTTGAGCAACTAGACCATTAAGCAACACCTCATCCCCTTTTAATAGTATTGGTTTTCCTATGGACTCAATGTGATCTTGGATCACTAAAATAGAAATGAAGAGTCTTGAGCTTTTGCTAATCTTTGTCCTTAGCAATTTGAAGGGGTTCCACATCCTCTTGTCCTTGACATACCATTGTTGAACTTATCTGAAATATACTAGATAAAGGTATTAGTCCAACAAGAGATATGCTAACATTAATTACCAAAATCACCCAGGGAGCACTTGTGCTTTCAAGGTAGTGGTGAGAGCGCTGTCGTTGCCAGTTTTCATACCACAATAGGGAAGAGTAATAGATTGACCGATGGGCTGCTCTTTATGGGCTTTTCCACCAATGCATCAGTTACGGAAGACAGAAGTGGTGGCAGAGTTTAATCACAGATTTGTTGAAAATATAAGATAAATGATTGATGAGATGGCACTATTGCTGATGTGGCATGAAGCTGATATGGACAGCGTGCATGTTGAGAGAATTGGTAGTAGTGGGGATCAACTTCTTAAGAATGTAAGATGTGTGCACTTTTGAAAGAGAAGGGAGTTCTATGCTGGGCGATATATTCTTAACCCCGAGTACTGTTGCTTTTCGATGTGGACAGAAACGACTTGGTTGCAACACCAGTGTGGTATGTGTGGTGGGAACGTCATCAACTGACTCATGGTAAGCAGCTTCTTGAGCTAGCCAGATCAGCCCACGCAATATCCATGTTGGCAAGAAAATTCTCAAGAGCAAAGAAGAAGGGTGGTGGTCGTATTCAGCATAATGGATGGGTAAAACCGCCAGAAGGATGTGTTAAGTTAAATATGAACGTCACGTTTGACTCAGACAGTGGATCAGGAGGATCCTAAGCAATTCTTCGCGACGCAAATGGCGCTTTCCTTGTTGGTGCCGTGGACTTCTCCCTCGCTAGCCCTAGCTCTCTCTCTCGCTACTGCGCTCGAACGACACGAGGAAGAAGAAGAATCAGAGAAGACGGTGGACACAGGAGTTTTGCCAGCGCACGAACGCCTTTTTCCTTTCCTCGAGCACGAACTCGACCGTGTCACCAGTTACAGGGAGGATCCAGGCCTTTATACCCGCGAGCACCGGCCTGCCAGGCCACGCCTCGCACCTACTCGCACACCCACTCCCCCACGTCCCGCGCACTCTGGCCGCGCCCGCGCATCGCGCCCGAACACGATCGCCACGGCCAACCCGCGCGCCCGACGCGGTCTCCTCCCCGCGCTACTCACCTACACGCAACGGCCCGAGCGCCCACACGCAATGGACACACACGCACACACACACCTGGTCACACATGCACGCGACCCAGGTCGCCCTGGCTCGATCCCGACGCGGCCACTACACGCACACACGCGCACGCCACGCCCCGGGCTCGCCACGACTTATTGCCCAACACTCTCCCCCTAAGCCGAGGCTCAAAGGAGACCGTTGTCTTCAACGTCGACGTCCGCCACGAGCGCCCGCTCCGCCACCGGCGCCCTCTGCAGCTCCGGGCAGTCGCACTTGAAGTGGCCGCGCTCGCCGCACTTGTAGCCGTGGACGCACATACGGCACCAACACTTGCAGCTCCGAGCATCGGCATGTTCATGAACCCGACGCTCTGATACCAAATGTTGGTGCCGTGGACTGATACGTCTCCAACGTATCTATAATTTTTGATTGCTCCATGCTATATTATCTACTGTTTTAAGTAATATTGGGCTTTATTATCAAATTTTATATTATTTTTGGGACTAACCTATTAACCGGAGGCCCAGCCAGATTCTTTGTTTATGCCTATTTGGTGTTTGAAGAAAAGGAATATCAAGCGGAGTCAAAGCGGGCGAAATCAACTAGAGAAGTTATTTTTGGAAGGAAAGCCACGGATAGGCTTGGGCTCTCGTCGGAAGATACGGGAGCTGGCCACGAGGGTGGGGCGTGCCCACCCCGGTAGCGCCCCCGCCTCATGGGCCCCAGCTCCACCGGCGTACCCCTGCACCCATATATACCTACGTGTCGTAAAACTTCCGAACAGAAGATAGATCGGGAGTTCCGCGCCGCAAGCCTCTGTAGCCACCAAAACCTCTCGGGAGCCTGTTAGGCACTGCGGAGGAGGAACCCATCACGGTGGCCATCTTCATCATCCGGCGCTATCCATGGCGAGGAGGAGAAGTCCACCCTCGGGCTGAGGATATGTACCCGATAGCTATCGTTTGATCTCTCTCTCTCGTGTTCTCTCTCGTGTTCCCTCTATGGCACAATCTTGATGTATCCCGAGCTTTGCTATTGTAGTTGGATCTTATGATGTTTCTCCCCCTCTATTCTCTTGTGATGAATTGAGTTTCCCCTTTGAAGTTATCTTATCGGATTGAGTCTTTTATGAGAACACTTGATGTATGTCTTGCCATGCTTATCTATGGTGACAATGGGATATCATGTGCCACTTGATGTATGTTTTGGTGACCAACTTGCGGGTTCCGCCCATGAACCTATGCATAGGGGTCGGGACACGTTCTTGACTCTCCAGTAGAAACTTTGGGGCGCTCTTTGAAGTACTTTATGTTGGTTGGATGAATCTGAGATTGTGTGATGCATATCGTATAATCATGCCCACGGATACTTGAGGTGACAATGGAGTATCTAGGTGACATTAGGGTTTTGGTTGATTTATGTCTTAAGGTGTTATTCTAGTACGAACTCTTTTATAGATCGATCCGAAAGAATAACTTTGAGGTGGTTTCGTACCCTACCATAATCTCTACGTTTGTTCTCCGCTATTAGTGGCTTTGGAGTGACTCTTTGTTGCATGTTGAGGGCTTGTTATATGATCTATCTATGTTATTATTGTTGAGAGAACTTGCACTAGTGAAAGTATGAACCCTAGGCCTTGTTTCCTATCATTGCAATACCGTTTACGCTCACTTTTACCGTTCGCTACCTTGCTGTTTTTATATTTTCAGATTACAAATACCTATATCTACCATCCATATTGCACTTGTATCACCATCTCTTCGCCGAACTAGTGCATCTATACAATTTACCATTGTATTGAGTGTGTTGGGGACACAAGAGACTCCTTGTTATTTGGTTGCAGGGTTGCTTGAGAGAGACCATCTTCATCCTACGCCTCCCACGGATTGATAAACCTTAGGTCATTCACTTGAGGGAAATTTGCTACTGTCCTACAAACTTGTGCACTTGCAGGCCCAACAACGTCTACAAGAAAAAGGTTGTGTAGTAGACATCATGGACTTCTCCCTCGCTAGCCCTAGCGCTCTCTCTCTCTCTCTCTCTCTCTCTCTCTCTCTCTCTCTCTCTCTCTCTCTCTCTCTCTCTCTCTCTCTCTCTCTCTCTCTCTCTCTCTCTCTCTCTCTACTGCGCTCGAACGACACGAGGAAGAAGAAGAAGAATCAGAAAAGACAGTGGACACAGGAGTTTTGCCGGCGCACGAACGCCTTTTTCCTTTCCTCGAGCACGAACTCGACCGTGTCAGCCAGTTACAGGGAGGATCAAGGGCTTTATACCCGCGAGCACCGGCCTGCCAGGCCACGCCTCGCACCTACTCGCACACCCACTCCCCCACGTCCTGCGCGCTCTGGCCGCGCCCGCAAGATCGCGCCCGACGCGATCGCCACGGCCACCCAGCGCCCGCGCGGTCTCCTCCCAGCTACTCGCCTACACGCAGCGGCCCGGCGCCCACAACAGCGGACACACGCACACACCTGGTCACGCACGCACGCGACCCAGGCCGCCCTGGTTCGATCCCGACGCGGCCACTGCACGCACACACGCGCACGCCACGCCCCGGGCTCGCCACGGCTTATTGCCCAACATTCCTAGCTGCCTCATGCAGTCACATACCGTTGGCTAGAGGACTTCGAGATGGCCACGTTTTTGGCAGGTAACATCGGATGCCACAGTCTTGTGGTTGAAGCTGACTGCATGGGAGTCATTGAGGTGATGTAGAGTGGCGAAAACTTCCTTAGTCTGGCAACAACAATTTTTGAGGAGTGTACCTTTTTATGTCGTAATTTCAACTCGGTTAAGTTTAATCATTGTCCCAGGGAAACCAATATGGCGGCAGATGTACCAGCTAGCAAAGTGGCTAGCGAACCATTGCATGGAATTATGAGCCTCCATGTTTTTTGGTTGATGCTTTATCAAATGATGTATCAATTCTTTGAGATGAAATTATTTCCCTAAAAAAAGTATCGGGTGAAAACAACAATTAATGCAAACTTGGAATATGGGCCATTAGATCAACCAGGAACGACACCGATCAAACGCGGCATTATAATCAGCCACTTATACGCGATTTTGTATAATCCCCGCTCTTGAGCAAATGGCATTTGGTTGTCTTTATCTCAAAAATTCACTTTGGCACATGAAAGCATATGCTCCTACCTTTTTTTTTCAAAATTTCAGAAGGTTCCGAACAAAAATTTGATGCATACACTTGATATTTTATGTGCGCATGCCAAGTTTTACAGAAAATCTTTATTATTTGTGGCTTGTGTAAAAAAATGTCTCATGAAAGTTCTTTTTAATACTGAATTTTGTCTTTTTCACATGCGACATAAAAGTTGCCGGTTTTTTTAGAAACAACTTTGTGAGCTCATAGAATGTCGAGATGTACGCGTGGAATTTGTTGTCTTAATTTTGTGATATTTCCAAATATGTTTAAAACACATTTTAATAAACCAGGAGCATATGCTCCCGGCTGCCAAAACGCCCTGTCTTCCAATACTTTTTTTGAGGCAATAAATTAATAAAAAGTAAAATAACTCACCGCATGTCATCGGACCAGCTACACGCTTCTGCGATATGGGCCAGCAAACCAAGATAGAAAAAGAAAAGTGAACGCCCGGGAAGGCGCAAGGAAATCCTAAGCTACCGAGCTACTCCCTCTTTTCCGGTTTATAAGGCTCAATTCAAAAATCTCGCCAACCAAGGTAGATGGTGAGTGGTGAAATACTTTTTATAGTTTGCAAATATACCCAATTAATGCTTTTGTTTTCCTCAAAAATTATGTTTATCAATGTATTAATTACAATACATGCATGTATAAAGTACATGTATTGGTCAATTTTGTCTTAATACTTGCATGCAATGATTTAATGCACCTTGGAATCTGAATATGTAATGAGGAACAACCAAATTGAGCATTATAAAATGAAAAAACTAAAATTTTAAGATAAGCCCTATAAACTGAAAAGGATGGAGTATCATTTAAAAAAAAGGTACCGAGCTATAAAAGCCGCCCGCGCCGCCCCTCGCGCAAACCCTTGCACCCCCAACGCCTCCACCACAGCCACACACCACAGGTAGGGGAGGGAGGAGAGAAGAGGAAGCCGAGAGGCGGCGGCGGAGATGGTTTCCCTGAAGCTGCAGAAGCGGCTCGCCTCGAGCGTGCTCAAGTGCGGCAAGGGCAAGGTCTGGCTCGACCCCAATGAGGTCAACGAGATCTCCATGGCCAACTCTCGTGAGAACCCCATTCCTTTCCCCTACCTCCTCTTATCGTGTCCCTGGTCGCCATGTGGTGCGTGGTACCTTCATATCTGATGTTTTGGTGCTGATCTATGCGATGTGGCTGTTCGAAAACTATTCCCATGTCAATTCTACGGACAAGTTCTCTTGTTATTATTGTTATGGTAGCATGACGAGTTTGGTGGCTTTTGATCGGTGGTTTAGTTGTGGTGATGACATGTAGCATCGGGTTGGAGCCGTTTGGATTGTCTTCGATTAATTAGGCATCGAACCATGAATGCTTTTGCGGTGTGCAACATTAGACCTATATATGAACACCTGGATTAGTTTTTAGTGTCTAGAGCACATCTAGATGTGCTCTAGTTATTGCACATCTAAATGAGTGAATCAAGCATAAAGAGAAAAAAGAACATTCACACGAATCTTAACGTATGATCAATGACATGGGACTTAGATGTGCAATACTTATGGCACATCTAGATGTGTTTTAGCAAAACTGTAGTTTTTAAATTTTTTTAGAATGTTGAAATCTGTAGTATGTAGTATATACATGTCTTGCCTCTCGTAGTGGAGATCCATACGCTATCGTGTTTGGTTTGCATCGTATTGGGGATTCTTGGGCGCCTGTACTCATGAATAAATGATAACTGTGAATTCAACGTCAAATTTGTTAGAAACAATTTTCATCTGCTCCGAACAGGTAGTATTCTACTAAAAGCACTGTTCACCTTTTCTGTATAGGTTGAACTTTACCCAGACACACCCCTTGCGGAATTCCAACTAAGATGCTTGTTTGGTTGTTACCTGAAGTGAGTTTTATATGAATTTCAGTGTTTAAATAATCAGTTTGTCTAATTCACATCTAGATGTTTTTTAAGGATGTCACATCTAAGCTCCTACAAATATATAATGCAGCAGCAAGAAATAAAAAAAAACTAAAAAAAATCACAAACAGAGTGGACATCAGCTTAGATGTAACATAACTATGTCACATCTAGATGTGTCCTAGACAGACCCTTAAATAATTTGATTTGCCAAACTAATTAAGTACTTTTGATTCTATGGTTGTAAATATGTTCCTTATCCTGAATAGTGTTGCTAAGCTGTTTTCTGTATTGAGCAAGACGCATGACAGTTCTGTAATGTTGTATGCAGGCCAGAACATTCGTAAGTTGGTTAAGGACGGGTTCATCATCAGGAAGCCCCAAAAGATCCACTCAAGGTCCCGTGCACGCAGAGCCCATGAGGCAAAACAGAAGAGCCGTCATTCTGGATATGGTATATCAGTATAATGAACATCTTTTGTACTGTAGTACTCCCCCGTCCCAAATAAGTGTCAACTTTACGAAGTTGAGAGACACTTATTTTGGGATTGAAGGAGTATATCATTGCTTATGATCAGTATAATGAACATCATTTGTACTGTGGTATTTCATTGCTTATAATCTCCATATTAGTCTTTGTTATTCTTTAGGTAAGCGCAGGGGTACCAGGGAGGCTAGGCTTCCCACCAAGATTCTGTGGATGAGGAGGATGCGCGTGCTCAGGCGGCTGCTCCGCAAGTACCGTGAAACAAAGAAGATCGACAAGCACATGTACCATGACATGTACTTGAAGGTCAAGGGTAACATGTTCAAGAAGAAGCGTGTGCTTATGGAAAGCATTCACAAGTCAAAGGCTGAGAAGGCAAGAGAGAAGACGCTCTTTACCAGTTTGAGGCCAAGCGTGCCAAGAGCAAGGCAAGCCGTGAAAGAAAGATTGCCAGGAGGGAGGAGAGGCTTGCTCAAGTCTGATGCCCAATGGATCAAATTTTGTTTCTTTTTGTCAGTTGCTTGCCCATGGGTCTTAACATGGTCTGTTGATGAAATTCTTCAGATTGTTTAACATTATATTATGTTTAAACAGGGCCCAAGGGACCACTCCGCACCCGCAGCAGCAGCAGCTCCTGCCCAACCCAAGTATATCTTCTGTTTTGGCCCATTTTTATCAAGGGAAATTTCCTGTTTAGCCTCCCTGATCTTTTGTTTATCCCTGATGTTGCAGGACACCAAAGAAGGCAAAGAAGCAACATCAAAGAAGGCAAAGAAGTGAAGACCTGACGTTTAAGCGTTCTGTTTACTGGGTGAAATCAGTTTGTTCTTAGCTAAATTTTGAAGTATGAACTGTTTTGTTCAGTCTTTAAGTATCTTTATCCCAGATACCCTGGATAAAATGTTTCATGCTACTGGATGTAGTATTAGATGCTTATGCAAAGTTCCTTATGAAATGTTGCTGCTTAATGCTGATCTCTATTGCCTTGCGTTTATATCCAAGTGGTTTTGGTATGTTAGCTTGGTGTATCTTTTACCATGAGGACAGAATTTGAGCCGACTGCGATGATCCTCCTCGTCCATATGGATGTGTCCGGTTGCTATCTACTTCAGTGATCTAACGCTCTTATAATACTTTACAGAAGTAGTTCCAAAAGACGTCATACATTATGGGACAGAGGGAGTAGATTGCTTGTTATGATTCATTACTCCCATCTTTACAAAATATATGTTTAGATCATTAATGTCTAACTAGATGATATATGGTTTTGTGTTATACTGTAAATGCTGATTAGCTTATATATTTGGTTGATCTTTGTTAAACTTCAACTTAAGATACAAAACGAATAGGACTTGCCTTTATGGCTGATTTAGAATGCTTTTAGACTGGACGTCGCAGTTTCCTAATCCTCCGAGCTACCTTATAATAAAGTGACTACATATTTGATCCCTTGAACCAAATTTGTAACATCGTTTGGTACTCTGCTTAGCTGGCTGGCAACCCTCCATGGTCCACCGGCCATTGCCTGAATCGTCTAAACCCTAGCCACTTACCGCCGCCACCCATTCCCTTTTTGGAAAAGTATATTTTTCGTCTCTCAGTTCTTTTAAAAGTATAGAAATAGTCCCTCAACTCAAAAACCAGAAAAACCTAGTCCCTCAATTATCAAAACCGGATACTTTTCGTCCCTGGGCTCACTCAAGGTGGTTTTGAGCTGACGTGGGCCCGGTATTGACTGCTGACCTCCCCACCTCATACTGAACTGGTCGCCGCCGCTGCATCTCCTGCTTGCCCGCCGCCGCAACTTTGAAGAAGGCGACGACACGCACGGCACGTTGGCCCCCGCCACGGCAATGGACGCGGGGTTGTGTGCGCAACCAGCGGCGCATGTGGTGCCTTGCAGGGTAGCCCGCCACGGCGGTGAGGCGTCGTGCAGCAGGCACATCGGTGGACATGGGTGTGTTCAACGGCTTTAGAAGGACGGAAGGACGCTGGTGCTGGCGCTCGGCCAAGTGCTCCAAGTTCTAGCAGGGGAGCTCCAAAGCAGCATGAATGTCGCCTTCATCGCCTGCATGGGTGGCATTCTCGTGTCGCTGGTGCTGGTACGGAGGAGCTTGTGTGGTGACCTGGGAGCTACAGCACAGCGAGGTGTGCCAGGCTGTGCGCACGCCCAGCGGCGCTGAGGCACACAACGGCTTGGAGCGGCGCACTGGGCAGTGCGCGACATGGGCTCGACGACATGCCATAGCTAGCAGGGCCACCGATGGTGGCTGCTCATGGCTCGTCGGTTGACGACGATGCTCGATTGTGGCGTGGTACAGCGGGCACAAGGGGAGACAAAATGGAGAACATGCATGCAAACTATTCGACGAAATGCCAAATCGTGAGCGACCTCAAGCTAGCTGTCGAGAACTTGCCTCTGTCTCTGAATTCGCCTCCTCCGTGCGCCTGGGCTTGGCCTCTGGCTCCGACGTGGTCGTGGTAGATGGATTGAATGCTTGTATCTATCTCCCAAGCTAGCCTCCACCTAACCATGTACATGCCGATGCGGTAATAGCGCTGAAGACTAAGGCTAGGTTGTTACAACGAGCAACGGGATGAAGATAATCACGTGGCGGCAGTGGGACCTGAATATATGCTTCAACAGGTAGGAGAAGACGAGGGAGAGACCAGCGAGGAGGTAGTGGCGGGAGGACAGGTGTGGTGGCTCGCTGGCCGCGTCCTGGTGAAGGCGGTTGTGGTGGCTACCTGGCCTCGTCCCCATGAAGCACGTCACGGGGGCGGGACAGATTCAGACCCGTGTGTCCGACCTGATGCTGACGCGGCGAGGTCAAAGGTCAATAGCGGGTCCACGTCAGCTCAAAACCACCCGAAGTGAGCCGAGGGACGAAAAGTATTCGGTTTTGACAATTGAGGGACTAGATTTTTCTGGTTTTTGAGTTGGGGGACTATTTTTATACTTTCAAAAGAATTAAGGGATGAAAAATATATTTTTCCCTTCCCTTTTCTGCTAGTTTCACGGCTTCACCAGTCCTTGGCGCAACCGCCTCGCCCGTTACCATGGTGCAACGCTGCATGACTCGGTGTGCGCCATTCAACTACCTTGCCCGTTAGCTCGAAGCTGCCGACAACGACGATGAGCCGACTCGAAGCTGCCGACAACGACGATGAGCCGACGCCACGCATTTTCCTGCTGCCAATGACCACAAGTCCGTCGGCTCGATACGAGGGTGATCGAGCTCTTATCGAGTAGTAATCGCTTGTTCCAACTTAGCTAGCTCGATGTAGCAGTGGTACTGTTGTTGTAGCGATGTTTAATTATGTTCATTTTAGTGTTTAATTTTGTCATTTAATGTGCTTCTATTGTTTAATTACGCAATGAACTAGACTAATTTGTATGCAATTATTTTTTTGGGGGGAAGTGTTGTGTCTTGTATATTATGGATTAAAAGCTAGTGAAAGTTTAGGAGATTGAAAAGTAAGGGAAGGGCTAAAGATGCGGAAATGTTCTTATGTCGTATCTGGATCCTGACCTTAGCATCTGTTGTTATATTGTCTCTCTTAGGCCAAGTTCTTTTCCTTGAAATATTTGTACCTTGTGAAAAAGTATAGACGATCTCATTTAAGATCATACAATTCCATCGAAGTATGTGTTAGCATTACTTTGTCTGGATATTTTTTTTGAGGTGAGGTCAGGAGTATTAGAAGAACAGTTTTGCTAGAACTCATCTAGATGAGATATAATTTGGTCTCATTCACCTTTTATAGCCATTGGATGTGATACTATAAGATGTGTGTGTGCTGACGTGGAGTGTATCTCTTTTTGTTTTCAAAGTGAATGAGACCAAATTATATCTCATCTAGATGAGTTCTAGGTACTCCCTTAGAAGAATACCGCTATACGGACACACTTACCAGCAGAAATTTGCAGGACATGTCATATCACGCCATCCTTGGGCAAGTCTAAACAGCAGCAGGCGCTTCGATTAGCCATTGTGCCAGTGTCGTTCAGCAAAATGTCATGTGTGAAGTACTTCCGTATTAGTAATACCTAATTTCCCCCCTAATTATTGCAATGGCGCAAGATATACCTATTCTATCATGCTGATGTTTGGCTGCTAGACAGCTCAAATAATACTGATCGACATGCTTTTCTCCGGTTAGGCTAGTCATAGTATTAACATGCATACGTTACTACTCTATGTTACTACCCTATAGTGGGAAGTGTCATACGTGTAATAACATATACATGTTCATTTATTGTTTTGTAGACTCATTTTACATTAGAAAGCGCTATGTGATGATAATATATTAGGTTACTTTATTTGCCTCTCTTCTAATTAACTACTTGCCACATTAACATTTTTGCTTATGTGGCATTTATGTTACTACCTATATTACTCCCACTATGACCAGCCTAATATGACGAGGATACAGGTTGATGAGGCAACACCACCAGACACCAGGATGACCGCGCAATGTTGCTATGCAATTTCGTTGTCAGTAGCCTGGAGCAGGAAACACAGATGGATTGGAGACGTCAAGTTTCGTGGCAGAACAATTTCAGTTTGGGTAGGCGACAATCTCTGACCTGCAGTTGCGATGCCACGGTACAGACGGATCAAAGGTCCTCGGCGCCGGCACGGCACGAGTGAAGCAGCTGCAACTACTAGGTCCTAGTACAAGTTGCCGGCTATCGGCGGCTTTTAAATAAGCATGCTAGAGTGTCTTCGTTTCCAGTGGTGACGGCGACGCGCGTGTCCATTCCATTGTCGCAACCTCCTTCGTTTCATCCTTCGCCACTCAATAAATGTTCGTTGCTGTGATACATGTCGTGCCAAACCAACCCATAACTAAGCATCTCTTCGCTTCCTGCCGGAGCCTCCGTTGATAAACCACCAAGCCATTGATGGCCAGGCGATGGCTCACGTCGGACGCGAGCGCGCCCCCTCCGCCGCAGCATTCCGGGTGGGACGTGAACCGGTCGGCCGTGAAGGTTGCCATCGTCGGCAACGTGGTCGTCGTGCTGCTCTTCTTCGTCGCCATCGTCTGGCGCCTCTTCTTCTCGGGGAGAGCTCAAGAAGGCGCCGGCGGCGGTGGGGCGGTCATTGCGCCCTCCTCCGGGGAGAGCTCGCCGTGCGCGTCGCCTCGGGCTAAAGGGCTCAGGAAGGAGGACCTCATGTCGCTGCCGGTGTACGTCCACCGCGCCTCGGCGGAGGACGGCGGCAAGGTGGAGTGCGCGGTGTGCATCTGCGAGCTCAGAGACGGCGACACCGGCCGGCGCCTGCCGAGGTGCGGGCACCGCTTCCACGCCGAGTGTGTCGACAGGTGGTTCCGCTCGCACGCTACGTGTCCAGTCTGCCGCGCTCTTGTGGCGGACGGCGGCTGATCTGGTGAGGTCGACCCTGATCGGTGATCCATAAGCACAAGTGATTTTCTTGTTCATGTTAACCTTTTGACGAAACCAATGTCGTTCGCTATACCACTTCTCTATTGACGTGTATCCACAAGCACATGCTCGACATTCAGGGTGCAGATTCTCAAAAAGAAAGAAAGACATTCAGGGTTCAGGCCCATCCCAATACATGAACTCCCAATACATGAAGGGCCAGTTCTTTTCGCGCAAGATTTTATAAAATTAAAATTCTGAAAAACTTCCCACAGAAGCTGCTTCTCACAGAAACTGTCATTCAACTTTTTTCTGAGATAGCAGATTGTGGTACGAGTTTTTTGTCACTGAAACTGTTTGCTATACTACTTCCTTATTGATGTGTACCCACAAGCTCATGTTCGACATTCAGGGTTCAGATTCTAAAAAGAAAGATTCAGGGTTCAGGCCCTTCTCCACACGTCAAATACTTTCTCTATTCCAAAATATAATGCATATTTTATTTCAAAAGAAATTTTGTACATCTACGAAGAGATACGTAAACTTCCTGACAATAACCCTCATCCCCCCTCCCCCGGGCGAATTTCAGGCGGTGGGGCTGTCCCGCCCTTATCTACAATCATATTTCTCCACGTGGCACACAGATCTAGCATTGCTCATTTTATTTTTTTAAAGTCAAATATGTCTACAATTAATCAAGTTTAAACACAGATCATCAACATCGACAACACAAACTAGTAGATAATATAAAATTAGTATCATTAGAGCATCTACAACCGGACTTGGCACCGGCCATCAAACGCCCGCAGACACGCCCAGGAGCGTGTGTGGGCACTGACCGGGCGCCCTTCAAATAATGTAATCCACATCCGAACACTTTAATTATCATATCTCAAATCCATACAAACTCATGCAACTACGTCGATGCACACACATCGTCCGGTTACTCCATCAATACTAACTAAACATGCCATCAGACTACCAAAATTTGGCATGTTTGACTATGGTGGAGTTCATCCACGACTACCCTTGCCCTTACCAGAGCCCTTGCCATCCTTCTCCCGGAAGTACCGGTCGAAGACGCAGGGATCGACCCGGATCTGCTCGTCGCCAGAGCCGTCCTCGCCCGCCTTCTCCTCCTTCAGTGGCAGTCCAGCCATGGAACGGATCGCCCGATTCTACTCTCGCGCGAGGGCGTGCGTGTTCCTCCGCTGCCGTTTCTTCACAATACGGGCGCAGATAGCTTCCTCCTCTGCGGCCGCCCGCGCCGCCACATCAGCCGCCTCCGCCGCCCATTTGCACCGCGATATGGGCCTCAGTGGCCCTTATCCTCTCCTTCCCACGGCGGGCCGCCCGTTCCTAGTGGGACTCATAGTGTGCCCGACCGGTGATGGGGAAGGAGAGGTGTTCAGGCTGTCGGGACCGCGAGGATTCAACACCACGGGACCCGAGCGCCCGGTAAGCCGACGCTATGGCGTCGCGGCGGACGGATCCGTCCGTCGGCCGTGGGCTTTCCTCCCGTGAGCGGCGGAGTGCAATGCAGACTGCTATTGCCTCCTCCAACCCGCAAGGGATGACACCCCAGTCGACGAATCCGGAGTGGTCGGAGTCTGATTCACTGCCTGCCATGCCGGAGTAGGCCGAAAACCGCCGGAGATGAGCTCGGGTGGCGGAGGGGAGAGGAGTGAAGTGGCTAGGGTTTGCTCCAGCGAGCGGATGGAGACAAATATATGTGAGGTCGGGTAGACCAGCATGGGACGGGTCCAACGTGGCGGGCGTGCCCGGGTGATATGTCTCCAATGTATCTATAATTTTTTATTGTTGCATGCTATTATATTATCTATCTTGGATGTTTATATGCATTTATATGTTATTCTATATGATTTTTGGGACTAACCTATTAACCTAGAGCCCAGTGACAGCTTCTGTTTTTTCCTTGTTTTTGAGTTTCGCAGAAAAGAAATATCAAACGGCGTCCAGTTGACCTGAAACTTTACGACGATTCTTTATGGACCAAAAGAAGCCCACGGAGTACCGGAGATGCACCAGAGGAGTCCCGAGGACACCACAAGGGTGGGGGGCGCCCCCCGACCTTGTGGGCCCCTCGTGGACTCCCCTGACTTGTTCTCGACGCCAACACCTCTTATATATATCCCCAAACCTTCAGAACAGAACCTAGATCGGGAGTTCCGCCGCCGCAAGCCTCTTTAGCCACCAAAAACCAATTGAGACCCTGTTTCGGCACCCTGCCGGAGGGGGAAATCATCACCGGTGGCCAGCTTCATCATCCGGGCGCTCTCCATGACGAGGAAGGAGTATTCACCCTCGGGGCTGAGGGTATGTACCAGTAGCTATGTGTTTGATCTCTCTCTCTCTCTCTCTCTCTCTCTCTCTCTCTCTCTCTCTCTCTCTCTCTCTCTCTCTCTCTCTCTGTTCTTGGTTTGGCACGATCTTGATGTACCGCGAGCTTTGCTATTATAGTTGAATCTTATGATGTTTCTCCCCCTCTACCTTCTTGTAATGGATTGAGTTTTCCCTTTGAAGTTATCTTATCGAATTGAGTCTTTAAGGATTTGAGAACACTTGATGTATGTCTTGCATGTGCTTATCTGTGGTGACAATGGGATATTCACGTGATCCACTTGATGTATGTTTCAGTGATCAACTTGTGGATTATGTGACCTTGTGAACTTATGCATAGAGGTTGCACACGTTTTCGTCTTGACTCTCCGGTAGAAACTTTGGGGCACTCTTTGAAGTTCTTTGTGTTGGTTTGAATAGATGAACCTGAGATTGTCTGATGCATATCGTATAATCAAACCCGTGGATACTTGTGGTGACATTGGAGTATCTAGGTGACATTAGGGTTTTTGTTGATGTGTGTTTTAAGGTGTTATTTTAGTACGAACTCTAGGGTTGTTTGTGACACTTATAGGAATAGCCCAATAGATCGATTAGAAAGAATAACTTTGAGGTGGTTTCGTACCCTTTAATAATTTCTTCGTTTGTTCTCTGCTATTAGTGATTTTGGAGTGACTCTTTGTTGCACGTTGAGGGATTGTTATATGATCTAATTATGTTATCATTGTTGAGAGAACTTGCACTAGTGAAAGTATGAACCCTAAGCCTTGTTTCCAAGCATTGCAATACCATTTCCGCTCACTTTTACCACTTGCTATCTTACTATTTTTATATTTTTAGATTACAAAAACATATATCTACTATCCATATTGCACTTGTATCACCATCTCGTCGCTGAACTAGTGCACCTATATAATTTACCATTGTGTTTGGTGTGTTGGGGACACAAGAGAGTCTTTGTTATTTGGTTGCAGGGTTGCTTGAGAGAGACCATCTTTATCATACGCCTCCCACGGATTGATAAAACCTTAGGTCATCCACTTGAGGAAAATTTGCTACTGCCTTACAAAACTCTGTACTTGGAGGCCCAACAACGTCTACCTGAATAAAGTTGCATAGTAGACATCATCGGGCGCCCCCATATCCGCCCCATATTTTGGGCTAGATATGAGGGGTGCCGTCAGCCCGGGCGTTTGAGGCCCGTTTGAGGCGTCCGGCTGGATCAAAAATAAATGACCAGTCAGTGACCGCCGCCCAGACGTTTGAGAAGGGTTTGAGGCGCCCGGTTGTAGATGCTCTTAGATTCATCATGAAGTATACTTTTATATTTTATTATTTTAGTATTTTAGATGTCGATAGTTTGTGGGACGTGCTACGTGTCGCGGGTTGTTCTTTGAAAATCGGCTAGGTCGCGACTCGCCTAATGTGTTCGATGTCACCCGTGGGATCGCTCCCTTTGTTTAATGCTTTAGCAACTAAACTATTCAATGCATTGATGAGTTTCTTTCATTTAATTGCTTTCGCCTAGGTTCACGTGCTTGGCATTGGTTCTTCCTAGTAAACTCACCTCTCTCCTTTTTATTACTTTGTCACATCATATTTTTATCTACATGACAGTCTTAGCACATGTATTAAGTGAAGCATTGGGAAGGACCTTAGGTCCCAAGCCTAGATCCTTTATATCGTGTACACCAAGACCCCAAAAAATGCACGAGAACTATATCTCACTTGCAGCAAGATGTATGCTCCCCTCGCCTGAATCTTTTCCCTGCATGCTACACTACCGGCTTAAACCATTTTCATTTGTTCCCTTGCGCGATCGCAGCATGCTTTGCTCGTTCATTTTTTTCCTTTTCCCTGATTTTCTTCAGTTTTTATTAGTTTCTTTGCTAGTTTTTACTGGTTTTCTTTGAATTTTCTTTTTATTGTTATTTTCCTTTTCTTTAGTTTTCTATGTTTCTTTCTCGTCTCTTATCTCTTTTTTATTTTTTGTTTTTCTTTGGATTTTACTATTTCCTTTGTTTTGCAGCGATTTTACTTTGGTTTTTCTTTTTCTCGTCGTTCCTTTCGTTTTTCTCCGGTTCTCTTTGTTAATTTCTCAGTTTTTTATTTTCCTTTTGTTTCTTGGTTTCAACGATTTCTACGGTTCCTTTGTTTATTCCTCAGTTTTCATAGTCTTTTTTTATTTCTTTCTTCATTTCTCTTACGTTTTTTGTTTTTTTTTTGGGTTTCTTCATTTTTCTTTATTTCTTTCTCAGTTTTCACCATTTTCATTCTTTTTCATTTGCTTTAACCAGTTATCTTTTTCGGGTTTACTTGTTTCTTTTTTGCTTTTCATTAGTTTTTTGTTTCTCTTTGTTTCTTTGTCAGTTTTCATTGGTAAATTTTTGTTCAACACATGTCTATTTTTGTACTATTGACAATGAACATTCTTAGTGTACATGGGAAAATTTTGTTGATACACGTTGAACATTTTTTAGATATATGATGTACACTTTTCTTAAATACATGTTTTGAACATCTTTTTGAAAACATGGTCAATATTTATTTTTCAAATACACTGTGAACATTTTTGTAGTGGCAATAAACACCTTTTCACACAAAATGTACATTTTCTGTATACATTAGGAACACTTTCATATACACTTTTAATAAAGTTTACATATATAATTAAAAAATTCTAAGCATATGTTTTTGATGTCTACTATCATTTAATTTATGTTGTATATTTCCGTATACATCAGGAACATTTTTAAAACCAGTTTATCATTTTTAAAATACACGATCAACATTAAAACAATCTTTTGATGTCTACCTTTTTTCTTTACAAATAGTACTTTTTGTGTACAGTAGAACATAGTTTTATACTCATTAAGCATCTTTCAAATACACGATTAACATTATTTCAGATATATGTTTTGATGTCAAGTTTTTATACAGACTGTACATTTTTTATACATAAGAAACATTTTTCTTATAAACGATATTTTTTTAAAATACATGATTAACATATTTTTTGTCACACACACACACACACATACACACACACATAAGAACACTTTCATATATAGGACGGCCGTTTGGTAGGTATAAAATCTACGATATGTGCATTTTTTACTAGGTATAACACCATGGGTTTGTGTATATTCATTAGATATAATACTCTAGGTATATGTATATTTTTGTTACGTATAATATCTTTGGTATATGTGTCTTTATTAGGTATAATACTTCATGCGTATGTATATTTTTTTAGTCATATCATTAACACTATATATTTTTATTAGGTATAATACCCAACAACTAGTGTCATGGTCTAATATCATGTACAACTGTGTATTATAATAACTAGTATCGCGGTCTAATTATATGTACGTGTGTGTATGATGAATTTGGATTTTGCATGCGTGGGAGTTGCCTCCAAATAGAGCAGACAAGTAAATTTTGAAATAAATTATAAATGCTTCAAGCATGCAAATGTAACAGGAAACAAATCAACACTGATGCACGTTGTTTCCTATTTAATACATTAACGGGTTGGACCCAAATATATAGGGCTGGACTATTCTGTTACCGGTAACAGAATATTATTCTAACAGAATATTATTCTGTTACCCTCGGTCCCTATAAGGGCGCGACGCGCAGGCCACAGGAGAAACTCCCCGATCCGTCCCCAACCTAGCCCGCCTCCTACCGCCGGAGGCAGCCGTCATGTGGCGGCGGCGGCGGCAGCGGCGAGCGAGCCAGCAGCGCCGTGACGGGTCGCTCCTCCGACCACGCGCTGCCACCCGGCCGGCCGTCGCATGCCTCCCGCCCGGCGGGCTCGCGGCCCCTCCTGCGCGCCTTCCCTCGACAGCGTGGGCCCTCCGGCGCACCTCCCGTCGGCGGGTGCGGATCCTCCCGCGCCTCCCATGCGGCGAGCTCGTCGGCCGTCCCGACCTCCGGTGGCTGCCACGGCCGTCCCGCCTCCGGCGGCTATGGCGTCAATCCCAGCCTCCTCGCCGCGCGCGCGCCATCCCGCCCAGCGCCGCCACCCCGAGCCCCCCCGCCATGCGCCGCCACTCTGAGCCCGCCGCCTGCGCCTGTCACCCCCCACCTTGCGCAGCATCCTACCGACCGGACCAGCCGCCGGCCGAATCCAGTCTCGCCCCCGAGCTTCGTCTTCTTCCTCGCCGAGACACGCGACAGCCACCCCAGTTCGGGCGTAGTAAGTACCTCAGTACGAGTTTAAAACGGTGGTCCGTTCGGAATAAAAGAAATGGCAGAAATTCAAATTGTAAAAATTCAAGCAAAAAAAGAAACCCCATGAAAATCCTGCTTAGTAAGTACCTCAGTACAAGTCGTAAAATGAGAGAAGTTCAGAACATCGTTGTCAAAAAAATGTTGAGTTAAAAAAAAACATTTTTTTTTTGAATAAAATATCATTCAGTTCGATGATACAAACCACACAAGTACAGGGGCGATGATACAATAAACCGTTGAAAACTTACGAGAAAAATATTACCCAAAAAACATAGGAAAGTCTAGTTAGTGAAAACACGCTTAGTACAAACCCATGCAAGCATCAGTACAAGTACCATTTCTAGAACCATTCAAAATTACTCTATAAAAAATAGCTCAGTACAAACATACACATATATCAGTACGACTACTCTGTTTTTCAAACGAGAAAACAGTAGGACCCGTAATGCCGTATTCAAAATTACTCTTAAACAAATGCGAAGTAGAGAAAACGTTCAACATGACTAAGTTCCGAATTTTCGATAGCTATCCAACGGTATACTATTTTCCATATTTCGACAAACTTTTTAAAAAAAATCGCGTTCAAAATCAATTTTGACCGTATTCGAATTCGTTTTTAAACCGTAAGAAACTAGAAAAACATTTCTATACGAAACAGTTGCGCATTTTCTATAGCTTTTCAACACCGTATCATTTGTGTCAATCCGACAAACCGTTTGCAAAAAATCGCGAAAATACGTTTCTCCCAGAATTTCACCGTTTTTCAAATTACTTTTAAATCATATAGAATTAGAAAAAACAATACATAGATGGAAGATGTGGATTTTCACCAGCTTTCCAACGCCATCTTATTTGCTCAATTCCGACAAACCGTTTGAAAATTGAGTCCAAAATACGATTCACGTTTTCGGTTTTGAAAAAAAACGGTTTTTTCAAAACTGCTCTTAAACCATAATGATTTTGCAAAAACGTTCAATATACTTGAAATATGGTTGTCAAGAGATTTCCAACGATATATTACATGCCCCGTTCCGACAAAAAAATTACAAAAAGTTTTTGAACTAAAGAAGACGAACTTTTAAACACAACTGAAAGCATCAGTTCAACCGCTTCAAAAACATCAATATAACCACCTGAAAACGTCAGTTCAAAAAGGGTAACAGAATAATATTCTGTTATGCGTAGCAGAATAGCCCAGATGTATATATATAGGACAAATTTTATCTACCACCAGTGGTAGTTACCACCACTTGGGTTTTATATGTAGTATGTAGTATCTATCAAATCGGAGAGTATGTACGCGTAATATGTAGTATATAAGAATGTTTAGGTAGTATATATACTATTTTTTTGATAGTATGTATCATATTTTGAGTATGCTCTCTTTTATGTACAAATATGTACGTATTTCACACATATAATAAAAACCATGGGCCAACTTGGAATTTTTTCATGCAACTCACTTTGGAGTATCTTATATATAGTATATGAACATACTTAAAATGATAAAATAGGATATATACTACCATAAGATAGTATATGAGACATGTGGGGTAACTACCCCAGGTGGTAGGATGGATTTTCCCATATATATATATATATATATATATATATATATATATATATATATATATATATATATATATATATATATATATATATATATATATATATATATATATATATATATATATATATATATATATATATATATATATATATATATATATAAGAAACAATTTTCTTATATGTGTCAACATTTTCAAGTACAGTACATGATTTACATTTTTCAAATATATTGTGTGGTGTCTATTTTTCATATAGATTTTGTCTTCATATACATAAGAAATTTGCATGTTTAACATTTTTGTATATGTTTTGATGTCTACATTTTGTATACATATGAATATTTTTATACACGTTTAACATTTTCAAATACATGATGAATGTCTTCCTATCGTTGTACATTTTCGTACAAACAGAAACAGTTTGTTATACACATTAAACACTTTTAAATATATGATTACCATTTTTTTGAATGGTAGGAATATTTTTCAAATACATGAGGTATATGCATCGAGTTTTCAAATAAAATTTACCGTCTAACACATGATGAAAAAATATATACTTTTTTAGTTTAAGGTGAACAATTTCTGAAACACGGTGACCTAGTTTTGCAACTGATAATGTGCAATTACATGATGAACATTTCTTAATACTGGATGAACACTCTTTTAAATTACATCAACAATTTTGACATATACGGTGAACAGTTTTCTAACATACAATTATTTTTTGTAAAATACCAGTTGAACATTTGTAGTGTATAAAATACATAGCACTTTTTTAAGGATGTGTGTTTTTCTATATATATTTTTTAATGTGTGGGCAGTTTTTAAATATATACATGAACATTAAAGATAAATTAGGTTTTGATGTATCTGTAAAATATACATGAATATATTGTTTATGAGAAAAAAAAAGTTCTTGCGAGAAGTAAAAGACCAAAACCTAACTGAATGAAGCGAACGGAAAGAAGGAAAGAAGAAAAGGCGAACGGAGGCTAAGCCTTCCCAAACAGAACGATGCTGTCGTACACGAACGAAAAGAAGCTAGGCTATAGAAGTGCCTCCAAAAAAGCTAGTCCCTACAATCCAAATTATTTGCAGCTTTAGTACTTTATCCCATGAAATCCAAGAGCAACTAATCGAGGGTTACCCTTTGCGGGAGCCCCTGAAGGGTCACTTTTGGTGGGCTGAGAGCACTCCCCCATGTGTCGCGTGTTGGGCGCTCCTTCATGATTTTGTTTTTTTTTTCTCTGTGCGTTTTAGATGGCTTTTTAGTGTTTTTGGCTTTTCAGTTTTTGACCGGTTTTACCTAGGATTTGGACACAAAATTTTTTTGCATGAAAGAACACATTTTTTTCTTTCGCAAGAGACATAGATTTGCTTCTTATGGAGGCAAAGCTTTGCATCCGCGAGCCGTGCTCTCGAAAAGAAAAAAAACATGTTTCATTTTTTTCCTTTTGCGAGAGGTGTAAATTTGCTTCTCGTAAAGGTACAGATTGTTTCCCACAAGAGGCACAACCGTGCCTTTCAGAAAGAGAAAAAGATGCATTTTTTATTTTGCGAGAGGCACAGATTTGCTTTTCGTTGAGACACACTTTTGCTTCCGTGAGAGGCACATTGTGCCTCTCGGAACCTCTCGGAAAGGGAAAAAACGTGTTTGTTTTCTTTTGTGAGAGACACAGATTTGCTTCCGCGAGAGGCACAACTGTGCCTCATGGAAAGGAATTTTTTTCACGTGAGGCATAAATTTTCTTCGCATGGAGATATGGATTTGCTTATGCGAGAAGCACGGTTGTGCCTCTCGAAAATAGGAAAAAGTCGATAAAAAATCATGCTTCCGGTTCGGTTTTCTTCTTCCGCTTTTTCGTGAAAAAAGTTCGTTGAAACCTATTAACATGGGATATACTTTTGAAGATCTAGACGCGAGAAATCCAACAGTAAAAACAACTCATGATTTGAAGGCACATTTTAAGAGATACAACGTTTTGAATAAACAAATCTACGAGAAAAGAGAAAGCTCTAGGTTGTGACAATTGTCACACATCGTTTATAAGGGGTATCTCTTAAGGCTGGTCGTAATGGTAGTATCATAGCTAGTATCATGCATGCCAACTAGGCAATTTTGATGATGTGTCATAGCATTAAATGAAGAAAGAGGGGGTGTAGTATCATATCATGATACCGTATCATATTAAATGCTATGCTACTTTGTGTCATGCATGGCAATAAATAAAGTACAACATGATACTAATATATGATACTATGCATTAGGGAGGTAGTATCATACACTAGTATCATATGCATGATACTAGTATATGATACTCCCCATTACAACCAACCTAATTAGTGATTTCGGCGAAATCCTGAAAGACATGTCTCATCTCGCGTATACCTAGACCTAACATCCATCTTCTGCACGCTGATCAATTGATCGGTTACATCGCCTCAGCCGCCGCTTGCCACTATGCTAGCTGCAAGCATACCGGGATATTGCCGCCGCGCTAATCACGGGCCGCTATGCGCCTATGCCTATATGGATAGTGCCGTCTGCCGCTGACCGCGGTGCCTCCATGCTGGCAAGTGCTACTGTTTTGTTAATCTTGCCGATCCACCATGCATTTGAGCCCACCGTTCATCGCGTTTATTCATCAAACACTCTCAACAGCGTTTGGTTCTGAAGCACTTGAATCTAAAGGTAACTTATGTACATACATGTCTAATTTCATCTAGATAAGAATGTACTAACAATCTTGATTAATTGGTGCATTACATACGAGGTCTAATTAATCAGTGTACGGCAATGTATTAATTTTCAAACTACTTATATGTTGTTCTTATAATTCTATTCGATCTGGTTGGTACCATCGAGCCAAAATTAGCTAGTGAAAATATAGATATGTTTTCATTTGACGTCCCTGAATGCTTTGATACCAGTGCTAAATTGAGTTTTTTTACCATTCTACGGTGCGATGGGACAAATGCTTGAGGTACATTTTTGCGATTATTGTATTCTTCGCCCCCTCATGCTCAAATCGTGCCTCTGCCCCTGCCAACACCTCAACATCAGAATCATGCTCGCCATCCCATACATCTCCAAGAGAAGGCATGTGTTCACGGGTGATCATGAATATCAGAACTATGATGTAACTCCCAGATTGTTCGGACATGGGTTAAAACACTTTACTCCTGCAACACGACAAGGCAATTTATCCCGGATCGGGCCAACGTCGAGGTATAACTGAAGGAAATATGCCCTAGAGGCAATAATAAAGTTGTTATTTTATATTTTCTTATTTCATGATAAATGTTTATTATTCATGATAGAACTGTATTAACGGAAACTTGGTACATGTGTGGATACATAGACAAAACACCGTGTCCCTGATACGTCTCCAACGTATCTATAATTTTTGATTGTTCCATGCTGTTTTATTATCAATCTTGGAAGTTTTATAATCATTTTATAGTCATTTTATATCATTTTTTGGTACTAACCTATTGACATAGTGCCAAGTGCCAGTTGCTGTTTTTCCATGTTTTTTACATGGCAGGAAATAAATATCAAACGGAGTCCAAATGCCACGAAACTCCATGATGATTTTTATGGGCCAGAAGGAAGGCAATGGGCCCTGGTTGCACATGGTGGGTTGTGCCCACCTCGGGTGCCCCCCGGACCGCCTCTTTGCTCTATAAATACCCCAATATTCCCAAAACCCTAGGGGAGTCAAAGAAATATTCATCCAGCCGCCGCAGAGTCCAGAACCACCAGATCCAATCTAGACACCATCTCGGATGGGGTTCACCACCTACATTGGTGCCTCTCCGATGATGCGTGAGTAGTTCTTTGTAGACCTTCGGGTCCGTAGTTAGTAGCTAGATGGCTTTCTCTCTCTCGCTGAATTCTCAATACAATGGTCTCTTGGAGATCCATATGATGTAACTCTTTTGCGGTGTGTTTGTTGAGATCTGATGAACTTCGAGTTTATGATCAGTTATATCTTTTTATATCCATGAAAGTTATTTGAGTTTCTTTGATCTCTTATATGCATGATCTCTTATAGCCTCGTATTTCTTCTCCGATATTTGGATTTCGTTTGGCCAACTTGATCTATTTATCTTGCAATGGGAAGAGGTGCCCGGTAGTGGGTTCGATCTTACGGTGCTTGATCCCAGTGACAGAAAGGGAACCAACACGTATGTATCGTTGCTACTAAGGATAAAAACATGGGATCTATATCTACCGCCATAGATAAACGGATCTTGTCTACATCATGTCATCGTTCTTATTGCATTACTCCGTTTTTCCATGAACTTAATACACTAGATGCATGCTGGATAGCGGTCGAAGTGTGGAGTAATAATAGTAGATGCAGGCAGGAGTCAGTCTACTAATCTTGGACGTGATGCCTATGTAATGATCATTGCCTGGATATCGTCATAATTATTTGAATTTCTATCAATTACTCAACACTAATTTGTTTACCCACCGTTTGCTATTTTTTCTCGAGAGAAGCCACTAGTGAAACCTACGGCCCCCGGGTCTTCTTTATCATATATTTTGCTTGCGATCTACTTTTCCTTTGCACTTTTATTCAGATATATTAAACCAAAAATACAAAAACACTTTGCTGCATTTTATTTTATTTGCAATCTATTATTTCATTCTATTACAACTTTCTCCCGTCAACACGCAATTTCTGGCGCCGTACCCCGAAAGGGATTGACAAGCCCTTTAACACGTCGGGTTGCGAGGTGTTGTTATTTGTGTGCAGGGGCTGTTTATGTTGTGTTTGCTTGGTTCTCCTACTGGTTCGATAACCTTGGTTTCATTTCTGAGGGAAATACCTACCGCCGTTGTGCTGCATCATCCCTTCCTCTTTGGGGAAATACCAACGTAGCTTCAAGCGGCATCCAAAGGAATTTCTGGCGCCGTTGCCGGGGAGGATCTTCAACATATACCACGTTCCTAATCGCAAATCTCATCTCCTCGTAATTTACATTATTTGCCATTTTCCTCTCGTTTTCCTCTCCCCCACTTAACAACAAATTATCGTTTTATTCGCCTCTTTTTTTCCGTTCGCCGTTTTTGTAACATCCCAAATTTTCAATTTGGAATGTTATACATAGGTCATTCATGCATATCATATTTTATTGCTTTCTCGTTCCGTAATCCTCGAAATCCTAAGCAACTCAAGGACCCTCGGAAAGAGTTGGGGATTTTCCGGGTTTCATATTTGATTTTTTATCGAATATTGAAACGAGGGTCTTTAATTTTAATTATTTTTTGCTCCAAAAAATATTTCATAATAAAAATAAATGAGAGGAGATAATATGACTTCTCCAAAACAATTGAAATATTGGAGGAAAAATGTTAAAATCATTTGTTGGATTTTATTTGAGTTTTTTTGAATTTTATTTGCATTAGAAAAATTGCACACTTTCAAAATTGCATTTTAGGGCCAAGAAAATGTTCATCTCGTTCTAAATATTTCATTTAGACGATGAAATTTTGTTTTGGCATTTTTAGATTTTTATTTTATTTTATAGGATTTATTTTATATCAGCGAAATTATTTAAAAAAAATCTCCGCCCGCCCATTGGGCGAAACCAATGCCGAGCCCGGCCGGCCGCCGCCGCCGACCGGACTCAAGTCGAGCCGGACTCCCCGCCGCCGCTGCCTTGCCCCCTCCACGAAGCGATCGTCGCCCCCTCCCTTTAAATACCGCCGCCCTCCTGGAGCCTAAGCCGCCGCCAGCCAGCCACTTGCCCTTGCCCGCATGACCATGACACCCGCCGCCACCGCCCGCGTCGCCGCTTACCGCCGCCCGCGTCGCTTTGCCCCGCGCCGCCGAACCGCCCGCCGCCCATAAGCCCGCCGCCCGAGCCCCGCCTCGCCGGAGGTATCCGAAGGATCCGCCGCCGGTTTTTTTAAAACCGTTTGGTTTTTTAGAAACCCTAGTTCGGTTTTTTTTCGGTTCGCCGGTTTTCCTCGGTTCTTCTAATTTGCGGACGTTCGTCCGTACGTTCGTTTTAACGAACGGTAGTTCGCCCGTTAGTTACAGCTAACGAACGCTTGTTCGTTAGTCTATTCATCAGTCTTTTCTTTTTCTCGGATTTTCCGCGATTTTTCTGATCGCGATTTCTGATCCGATCTTAGTTTATGTTTATCTTTTCACTCGTTAGTCGGAATCAGGCGATTCAAGCGTCTAGATCTTCGTCTCGAGACCCTATTTCTGTCTAAACAACTTAAACAAGATTTTGGTACTATAAAATTTGACCTTAGTTCAGATTAGTAAACGGATCTTGTTTCTTTCGCCGTTTGAGTTTCGTTGTTCCGTTTGGTTTGATTCTTTTTGCGAACCGGAGTTCTTAAGTTGAACTTTCTGGTCAGCCTCGTTTATTTGAGTTTTGCTTGTGCATCTTTGCTTGTTGCTTATGTATGTTATTGTTTGTTTGCGATAGAATTCCCGGAGTGCGAAGCGTGTTACTACGAGTCTCTAGGATTCGCGGATCGTCAGCAAGGCAATTAACACATTGATCATACTCTTTTCATACCCAGTTTGTATGCATTAGTTCCAATCCTCAAACATTGCATGATTAGGATGTCTTTAACCTGTGGGTTGGGAAGTAGTTATTGAGGTAGAACCTATTGTCATGTTACTATCAAACCCTTGGGAGTTACTTCTACGTGTTGCTTATATTGCTATGCTATGCTCGTAGACGTGGTTAGGTTTGAGTGAATCCATGACAGATGTGAGATTGTTAATTAATGGTTCAACTTAAGGTGGCAACTTAAAATTAACATCTGGGTGGATTGAGGAACACAGGGAACCCGGTGTTGTGCTTTTTGGAAATCCGGGGTACCGTGTGATCTTCCTATGGACCGCCACCCATGCTCAAAGGGAACTGAGACGATTCATGCTAGAAACTTCCGTGTGCAGCCACAAGCTACTATGGGCTCTAGCATAGTTGAGTAGGTTACGTGAAGCTCTTGAAGAGGTAGATCAGCGGGTAGTGGTTTGTAGGTTTGGTATGGTCTACCGGAGTAGAGAGTTAATGTTTACGAAGATCGTGTCTCGGTCATCCGTTTCTCAAACACCATGCAGTGCGAGAAATCAACGGAGGTGATCGAGTCTTGTGGGGAAAAGTGCGCAAACCTCTGCAGAGTGTACAATCTAATCATGGTTAGCGGTGTCCCCGGTTATGGACGATGTTGAGTATCTAGTACTTGGGTTATCACATGTATCTCATCACTCTTAATTAATATTGTTGGGTTGTTAACTACTTTAATTGGGATTGAGTTGGGGTTATACCTTCTCAATGTTTCAACAACCATGGTAGTTAAACTAAAAACTATTCCTTTATTGTAGGGAAAAATTGGCTTTTCGCAAAACTATAACCATAGAGCTTTCCACCAGCCAAATATGCATGTAGTGATAGCATTATCTTGTTCTTGCTCTACTGTGTTATATTGCCAGCATATTCCATGTGCTGACCCGTTCTCGGGCTGCAACGTATTATGTTGCAGACTTTTCAGACGAGGAGTAAGGTTCGTTAGGTCATTGCCGTGCAGCTCAGCTATGCCGTTGGAGTTGATGGACTCACTTTATCTTCCAAGCCTTCCGCTGTTATCGCATTAGATGGCCTTAAGCCATATTATTGTAATAAGTTCTTTTCTGAGACTTTCAATGTAATAAGTGTGTGATTGCTACTCTGTTATAAATCCTTCGAGTACTGTGTGTGTCAGCATTACTGATCCAGGGATGACACTAAAGCGCAGAGACTTGATCATCTGAGGTCGGGTCGCTACAGTTTTCTCGCCGGATTTGTTTTTGAGTGCAATCTTGCTGTGTGTTATCATGACTCAAGAGAACACCAAGTTATGTGATTTCTCAAATACCAACAACAATGATTTTATTGGCACTCCGCTTGCTCCTCCCTCCACTATATTAATACCGCTTTGCTGAATCTTGTTATGAAAGACCAATTTTCCGGTACTCCTAATGAGGATGCCGCGTCCCATCATAATACCATCGTGGAATTATGCGATATGCAAAAGAAAAAAGATGTGGACAATGATGTGGTCAAGATGAAATTATTTTTGCTCTCTTTGCGTGATTCTGCAAAAATTTGGTTCTCTTCTTTGCCTCGCAATAGTATCAATTCTTGGAATAAGTGCAAAGATGCTTTTATCACTAAGTATTTTCCTCCCGCAAAAAATATTTCCCTTAGAACCCAGATTATGAATTTCAAGCAACTTGAACATGAGCATGTTACACAATCTTGGGAAAGGATGAAAATGATGCTAAGGAATTGCCCAACTCATGGGTTAAATCTTTGGATGATCATACAAATTTTTTATGCGGGGTTGAATTTTGTTTCTCGTAATCTTTTAGATTCCGCCGCGGGTGGTACTTTTATGGAAATTACTTTGGGTGAAGCCACAAAATTTCTTGATATATCATGGAAAATTATTCACAATGGCATACCGAAAGAGCTCCTAAATAAAAAAGTTAATTCGGTAGAAGAAATTTCTTCTTTGAGTGATAAAGTTGATGCTCTTATGAAATTGGTTGCTAGTAAAAGTGCTCTTATTGATTTCAATGATATGCCTTTGTTTACTTTGATTGAGCAAAATAGTGATGCCATTGATGTGAATTTATCTCTAGAAATAATTTCAACAACAATGCTTATAGAGGAAATTTTAATCCTAGGCCTTTTCCTAGTAATTCCTCTAATAATTATGGTAATTCCTATGGAAATCAGTCTTACAATAATAATAGGAACACCTCTGATCTTGAGAATAATATTAAGGAATTTATCAACACACAAAAAGTTTTCAACACTTCCATAGAAGAAAAGTTGAATAAGATTGACGATTTGTCTAGAAGTGTTGATAGAATTGCTTATGATGTGGAAAATCTCAAGATGAAAATTTTTATGCCTAAAGTAGATGAATCAATTAAAGCTCTTTATGTTTCTATGGATGAACGTAAGAAAAGAACTTCTATGCTTAGAGCTAAAAGAGAATTTTTAGAAAAAGCTTTTTCTAGTGATTATTATTGCAAAAGTGATGAAGATCTTAAAATGATTGGTGTTTCTTCTATTGATTCTTTGTTTAGTAAAGCTAAGCATGATGAAAAAGGGACTGGAGAAGAGTCAACTTTAGGTAGAAGGCGTCCCAATATTTCGGAGGGTGAAAATCTTGTTGAGAAAATTGATGAAAGTGGGTTTGGAGAGGTCAAAACTTTAGCTAGTGATGCACCCACTATTTTGGATTACAAAGACTTTAATTATGATAGTTGCTCTTTGATTGATTGTATTTATTTGTTGCAATCCATGCTAAATTCACCCCATGCTTATGTACAAAAAAAAGCTTTTACTAAACATATTGTTGATGTTATGATGAAAGCTTTGGAAGAAAAATTGGCATTAGAAGTTTCCTAGAAAATTGCATGATGAATGGGAACCTACTATTAAAGTCAAGATTAAAAATTATGAGTGTTTTGCTTTGTGTGACTTGGGTGCTAGTGTTTCTACAATTCTGAAATCTTTATATGATGTGCTTGGTCTTACTAATCTTGAAGAATGTTCTCTGAATTTGCACTTGGCGGATTCTACTATTAAAAAGCCTATGGGGAGAATTAATTATGTTCTTATTCCTGCAAATAGGAATTATGTGCCCATAGATTTTATTGTTCTTGATATTGATTGCAATCCATCTTGTCCAATTATTCTTGGTAGACCATTTTTACGCACTATCGGTGCCGTGATTGATATGAAAGAAGGCAATATTAAGTTCCAATTTCCTTTGAGAAAAGGTATGGAACACTTTCCTAGAACAAAAATTAGGCCACCTTATGAATCAATCATGAGGGAATCTTATGGATCTCAAACCAAAGATGACAAAACTTAGATCCTTGCTTTATGCCTAGCTAAGGGCGTAAAACTGTAGCGCTTGTTGGGAGGCAACCCAATGAATAAAATTTATTTTTGCTTTTTGCTTTCTATTCTTGAGTGTTAGCACAATTATGCTACTATTATTATTGTGTTTTTTATGTTTTAATTAGTGTTTGTGCCAAGTAGAACCAATAGGATCTTCTTGGGTAATAATTGTTTGATCTTGCTGAAAAAGACACAAACTTTGTGCTCATGAAAATAATTGTTAAAAATTCACCGGAACGTGATAAAATGCCAATTCATTTTGCAGAAGATCAACATACAAATTATCCAGGTTGTCCTAGTTTTTCAGAATTTTTCGAGTTCCAGAAGTATTCGAACAAATCAGATTACTACAGACTATTCTGTTTTGACAGATTCTGTTTTCTTTGTGTTGTGTGCTTATTTTGATGGCTCTATGGTTTTCTTTGATGAGTTTTTTCCATAGAAAATTTGGAATACAGTAGATATATAATACAAAAACAAAATATGAACTGGTTTGATACATCACTTATAGTAGTGATTTATTTTTCTTACACTAACGGATCTCACGAAGGTTTTGTTGAGTTTTGTGTGATTGAAGTTTTCAAGTTTTGGGTTATCTTACGATGGATGAAGGAAGGTTGCAAGAGCCTAAGCTTGGAGATGGCCCGGCATCCCAAGCTATTATCCAAGAATGAGCAACCAACTAAGCTTGGGGATGCCCCCGAGTGGCATCCCCGCTTTCTTCCAACCACTATCGGTATTTTACTCGAGGCTATATTTTTATTCATCACATGATATGTGTTTTGCTTGGAGCGTCTTGTATGATATGTGTCTTTGCTTGTTTTATTTTGTGTTTTAAGTCGTCAATCCTTGCTGGACACACCTATTTGTGAGAGCCAAAATTATGTCATGACTTGTTAGAATTGCTCTCTGTGCTTCACTTAAATCTTCTATGAGCTAGGACTTGCTCTAGTGCTTCACTTATATCTTTTTGAGCACGATGTGCTTTGTTATTTTTGAAGAAATGCTCTCTTGCTTCACTTAGATTTATTTGAGAGTTAGTAAAATTTTGAAGAAATTCTCTCTTGCTTCACTTAAATTATTTTGAGAGAAACAAAATTAGTTATGCTCATGATCTTCACTTATATTTGTTTGAGCTTATGAAAAGCAACACATGAAAATTAGTCCCAAAGTGATAGATATCCAAAAAGGATAAAGAAAAATAAAATGTCATGAAGATCATTGGACAAAATAAACTTGATTCTTAGTAATAGTTTCGAGATATGATGATGTGATATGTGAGTTATGCTGATGAGTAATTGTGCTCTAGTAAGAATATTGGTGTTAAGGTTTGTGATTCCCTATGCATGCACGAAAGTCAATAATCATGCAATGAAAATTATATCCTACTTGTGGTGCATTATTCGGTGTTAATTATGCTTAATGCTTGCTTATGAGATTATTCGTTTCTTGGTTGGTCGCTTCTCAATCTTTTTGCTAGCCTTCATTTTGCACTAAGTATGACCACTCTACTTGTGCATCCAAAATCCTTTAAACCAGTTTTGCCACATGAGTCAACTATATCTACCTATATGCGGTATTCTTTTGCCGTTCTAAGCAAATTTGCATGTGCCATCTCTAATTTTCAAAATAAACTTCTCTTTTGTGTGTTTGTTTCGCTCACAGAACGGTAACGAGTGGCTAATATTTTCCATGCTAGATGTGTCATTCTCAAGATGAGTGTTTATTCTCTTGTCATTGCACGAGAGTAAGGCAAAGGTTTTAGGGATGCCGAGTCCCGAAATGCAAAAAAAACTGATTTTACTTTATGTTGTCAAATAATAAGTTCCTTCGAAAGTGTTGGTATGGAGGGCACCCGTGGATACGGCTAGCCATGGAAAGTGAAAGTAATGGTGGAAAAAGGAATAAACTTTATTTTCTGTTTGGGAACCGCCTATGGCATATCTAGCATGTCAAGTGTTGAGAACTCTAAGTCGTTTTCGTTGGTGGGATGGATACACCTCCCAATATGTTTTTATCTCTAATTTTTTTGCTTTGAGCTCTGGCACCTCTACAAATCCCTACTTCCCTCTGCGAAGGGCCTTTCTTTTAATTCATGCAATTTTTATTTTTTATTTGAGTCTCCATCTTCTCTCATAATAAGCACCAACTAGGAGGCAATATGATCATGCTTAAGTATTGGGTGTAGCTAATATTCGAGTGTGTTTCATGAATGGATCAATGTTTGATCATGATGGGCTAGGGATAACTTATTTTAGCGTTGATATTCTGAAAGACAAGGTTGCTTGTTGATATGCTTGAGTATCTAAATTATTATGTCAAAACTAGACTATTGCTTTGAATCAAATAAAAGTCCAAATGTCAATGCTATAAAGAAAAGAATATGATGTGACTTGATGAACATCACTCCACATCAAAAATTCTGTTTTTATCACTTACCTACTCGAGGACGAGTAGGAGTTAAGCTTGGGGATGCTGATACGTCTCCAATGCATCTATAATTTTTGATTGTTCCATGCTGTTTTATTATCAATCTTGGATGTTTTATAATCATTTTATATCATTTTTTGGTACTAACCTATTGACATAGTGCCAAGTGCCAGTTGTTGTTTTTTTCCCATTTTTTTACATCGCACGAAATCAATATCAAACGGAGTCCAAATGCCACGAAACTCCATGATGATTTTTTATGGGCCAGAAGGAAGGCAATGGGCCCTGGTTGCACCTGGTGGGTTGTGCGCACCTCGGATGCCCCCCGGACCGCCTATTTGCTCTATAAATACCCCAATATTCCCAAAACCCTAGGGGAGTCGACGAAATATTCATCCAGCCGCCGCAGAGTCCAGAACCACCAGATCCAATCTAGACACCATCTCGGATGGGGTTCACCACCTCCATTGGTGCCTCTCCGATGATGCGTGAGTAGTTCTTTGTAGACCTTCGGGTCCGTAGTTAGTAGCTAGATGGCTTTCTCTCTCGCTGAATTCTCAATACAATGGTCTCTTGGAGATCCATATGATGTAACTCTTTTGCGATGTGTTTGTTGGGATCGATGAACTTGAGTTTATGATCAGTTATATCTTTTTATATCCATGAAAGTTATTTGAGTTTCTTTGATCTCTTATATGCATGATCTCTTATAGCCTCGTATTTCTTCTCCGATATTTGGATTTCGTTTGGCCAACTTGATCTATTTATCTTGCAATGGGAAGAGGTGCCCGGTAGTGGGTTCGATCTTATGGTGCTTGATCCCAGTGACAGAAAGGGAACCAACACGTATGTATCGTTGCTACTAAGGATAAAAAGATGGGGTCTATATCTACCGCCATAGATAAACAGATCTTGTCTATATCATGTCATCATTCTTATTGCATTACTCCGTTTTTCCATGAACTTAATACACTAGATACATGCTGGATAGCGGTCGAAGTGTGGAGTAATAGTAGTAGATGCAGGCAGGAGTCAGTCTACTAATCTTGGACGTGATGCCTATGTAATGATCATTGCCTGGATATCATCGTAATTATTTGAAGTTCTATCAATTGCCCAACAGTAATTTGTTTACCCACCGTTTGCTATTTTTTCTCGAGAGAAGCCACTAGTGAAATCTACGGGGCCCGGGTCTTCTTTCTCATATATTTGCTTGCGTTAAATTTTTCCTTTGCATTTTTATTCAGATCTACAACCAAAAATACAAAAATACTTTGCTGCATTTTATTTTATTTGTGATCTATTATTTTAATCTATTACAACTTTCTCCCGTCAACACGCAATTTCTGGCGCCGTACCCCGAAAGGGATTAACAACCCCTTTAACACATCGGGTTGCGAGGTGTTGTTATTTGTGTGCAGGGGATGTTTACGTTGTGTTGCTTGGTTCTCCTACTGGTTCGATAACCTTCATTTCATTTCTGAGGGAAATACCTACCGCCGTTGTGCTGCATCATCCCTTCCTCTTTGGGGAAATACCGACGTAACTTCAAGCGACATCAGTTCCTGGTAAGCCTCTACTAGACTAGCTCGTTAATCAAAGATGGTTAAGTTTACTAACCATAGACATGTCTTATCATTTGATGAACGGGGTCACATAATTAGGGAATGATGTGATGGACAAGACCCATCCGTTAGCTTAGCATGTTGATCATTCAGTTTTATTGCTATTGCTTTCATCTATGTCAAATACATATTCCTTTGTCTATGAGATCATGCAACTCCTGGATACCGGAGGAATGCCTTGTGTGCTATGAAACATCACAACGAAACTGGGTGATTATAAAGATGCTCTACACGTATCTCTGAAGGTGTCTTGTTGAGTTGGCGTGAATCGAGATTAGGATTTGTCACTCCGAGTATCGGAGAGGTATCTTTGGGCCCTCTCGTTAATGCACATCATAAGAAGCCTTGCAAGCAATGTGACTAATGAGTTAATTGCGGGATGATGTATTACGGAACGAGTAAAGAGACTTGCCGGTAACGAGATTGAACTAGGTAAGAAGATACGGACGATCGAATCTCGGGCAAGTAACATACCGATGACAAAGGGAATTACGTATGTTGTCATAAGGTTCGACCGATAAAGATCTTCATAGAATATGTAGGAGCCAATATGGGCATCCAGGTTCCGCTATTGGTTATTGACCAGAGAGGTGTCTCGGTCATGTCTACATAGTTCTCGAACCCGTAGGGTCCGCAAGCTTAACGTTTTGACGATATAGTACTATATGAGTTATGTATGTTGGTGGCCGAATGTTGTTCGGAGTCCCGGATGAGATCATGGACATGACGAGGAGATTCGTAATGGTCTGGAGGTAAAGATTGATATACATGATGATATGGTTCGGCCAAGGGGTGAAGCCTACGGGGCTTTAGGTCGGTGCAAAAGGAGTTTTACGGAGGCCAGGGGGCCAAACGCCGGAGACCCTGACGTCTGGTCCTGGGTCAGATGCCGAGGCCCATGGCGTCTGGGCCAGATGCCAAGGACCATGGCATCTGGTCCTGGAAGTTCGAGAAGGACTCTTCCTTGCGGTCAAAACCGACTTTGAGGAGGCTTTTACTCTAAGTTTCGACCCTAGGGCTCAACATATAAATAGAGTGGTAGGGCTAACACCTGGAACAGGTCAAGAATCACCAAGTCGTGTGCGGGCAACCCCGTCCCCTCTAGTTTATGCTCCGTCATAGTTTTCGTAGTGCTTGGCGAAGCCCTGCAGAGATTGTTCTTCACCAACACCGTCACCACGCCATCGTGCTGCTGGAACTCGTCTACTACTTTGCCATCTTGCTGGATCAAGAAGGCGAGGACGTCATCGAGCTGAACGTGTGCTGAACGCGGAGGTGCCGTACGTTGGGTACTTGATCGGGATAGATCGTGAAGGTGTACGACTACATCAACCGCGTTGATAAACGCTTCTTCTTTGCGATCTTCAAGGGTATGAAGATGCTCTTCCCCTCTCGTTGCTATGCATCTCCTAGATAGATCTTGCGTGATCGTAGGAATTTTTTTGAAATACTACATTCCCCAACAGTGGCATCCGAGCCAGGTCTATGCGTAGATGTTATATGCACGAGTAGAACACAATGAGTTGTGGGCAATAATTGTCGGGGGAAACGACACCTATGGGATCACTGGGATCCCTTTTGCTACGGTTGGCGGGCGCGAGGTTGTGCAAAGAGCGGGTCTAGAAGCCAGCACGAGGGTCGTTTACCCAGGTTCGGGCCGCGAGGATGCGTAATACCCTAGTCCTGCTTTGATGTATATTTGAGTGTTCTTGAGTTCTTGAGCTAGCTACGATGCCTGTATCGTTCAAAAGATCTGAATCCTTCCTCAGTACGCCTCGGGCCTCCTTTTATAGCCAAAAGGGCTGCCACAGTGGCATACAGGAGGTGGAAAGGTATACAGTGTACGAACTTATCACCTGTCATTGCAGGACAAAGTGCATTAAATGCGCTACTTAGGTGTCCACTTGCTTTATCGGGGGCGGTAACGAGGCCCAAGGAGTCTGCTTCGGTGACCAACTAGCACTGAAGACTTTTTGTTGCAGCCTCCTCGACCAAGAGCAGCCTAGTAGAGTTATGTTTACCCCTCCAGACTAGAAACCCATTCCTAGACCCTTCGAGACTTCATGAGATACCCCAGTCCTTAACCATGTGCTTAACCCACAGAATTGCAAGAGAACCAGTTAAGTCTCTGTAAACCTTGCACAACACTGGGTTCATTATGGAACTAGTGGACATAGTGAACAAGCACATTATCATCCTAATATAGCACCGGGTAGCGATGCCATAGGGAAGACCAGTTTGAGGATATAGGAATAGAGGACGCATGACTTGATGAGTTTATATGACTTGAGGAATTATATGAGACTATTTGGTGGATTATGAGGCTTTGATGTTGGTAGATGAACTTGGTGGGATCATGAGTATAGATTAGCATAGCTTTCATTACCCTGGAGTAAATTGGATTTTGTGGGACAATTATAATCGCAACATGAAATTCTTGGAAGTATCTGGATTTGGTGAGCTAGGGGATATGATAGAAGATAGTTGACATTACGGAAATGACTTGGGGGAATAGATAGGAATTCTCGTTGGACATGAGATTTGGATTCAATACATTATCCTAGTGGAGTATGGATGTAGAGTAATTCTACATGGTTCGGAGTAAATTGGATTTAGAATGATGATCTTGATCATGATACCATGTTTCTTGGAGGACAATAAACTAGGAGATTGGATTAATTGTCGGAGTTGATATAAGCCTGACCTTGGAGTTCACTTGACCATGATAATGGAAATTGGTGGAGTGACTATAGTAAAGATAACCCGTTTCAAGTATTTGAGGATTATAGGACATTAGAAGATCATGTGGAACACCATAAACATTGGATTTGTAGAATTAATGAATTATGTAATTAATGGGCTTATAGAGTTGATTCATAGGAAGGAAACAAGATCTTGGAGTGGTATACGACGTGTTTCCTTAGGATAGAGATGCTTTATCATGGACCTTGGATCAATAGACTGAGCACTTGGATTGTGGTGATTAAATTCAAGCTTAGCAGCTTATATGCTCTACCCATGGATTTTTAGGGGTAGCCATACATATGAGTTTGGGGATAGTTGACATGTATAGATTTATTAGACCTCCCCTTGGGAGTCATGAGGATAATAATAGCTTGAGTGATGATTGGAGCTGACCTACAAGAGTTGATGCTTTCGGTGGTATAAGGTTATTTGTTTAAAGGACTAGATAGAACAATTGGCATCTCAGGAACCGTGCTCAAGGATGGGATGATAAACATTCACTCACACACTAGAATCCTTGAAACCCTTACGCCCTACCAAGCCTCAACATGGTCGGATCCTGACCTTGGGCTTTGACTCTAGATCGATAAGACCTTGGCCAATACTCAACCGTGACCATCACCAATGCCTCAGCCCACTTTACGCACCCCATAGACTTCACGGAGTACTCGGACAAGTTAGTTGCCATCTTTCCTTGATGACATACTTGCCTACCCGAAGACGGAAAAAGAACCGTTCAGCCGGTTAGGGAACATCTGAAGACCGCCATGTCAAGGAGGAAGAACTATACCAACCATCATCGTCAAGGAGTGAACTTCCTTGTCAAAGACTGTGCATATCTACAAACCACTCCTCTCAATGGAACCAAGCATTTTCATGACAAGGAAACCCACGCCAAGATTCATCGGCCCTCTTCGACATCACTCCAAGATTTAACAACCCCCTCCAAGATCACCGCAAGACGAAGAATAGATGGATACTAGCTGGAATTGCCACCTGTGTTAACTGATGTGCACCACGCTTTCCATGCATCACAACCCGGAAGTGTTTCCAACTTCCTAACTTGCCCGATCTCTACGAGGGCACTGACCACCGAGCCATCGACCCCTAGCCCAATCTAACCTACCGCTAGCTACCCATTAGCAACCTGGATCAAGAAGAGCGTCATACACAAAGCCACACCATCAAGTACTTCAAGCTCAATGGAGCACTACAGAAGCGAAGCAACATGAGGACTTGAAGACTACCCCAGATCAAGCTTCAGATCCCTTTCCACGCCTAGTTTGGGAATCTCGGGACGAGATTCTTGTAAGGGGTAGGTCTGTCACACCTGATTTTCATGCCACAACACTTAAGCTAATATATCATGATAAAATGTGGTTTGACAAAAACTTTTGAGTGTTTTGGACCTTGCCTTGATTGGATTTCGTGTGTTGTTTGCAAGTGCTCTAAAAATCAAATAAATCCCCCAACTCCCAGATGCTTCTAAAATCATGATTTGCTAAATGGGTGCCTTTGCTCATTTTTCAAAAATACAGTTCTGTACACTTCTTGCAAATCCATAAACCCCTTGATTCCATCATATTGAAATGTTGAAATATTCCTAATCCAAATCGGTGAAACCACCCTGGTTATTTTTCATATGACCAGGGAAGTCCTAGAAAAGTCAAATCCATATTTTTAGAGCACTTTTATTTTCTGCCTTGTTGAGTTGCTTATTATGGTTGCTTTCGACGATAGTTGACGAAGTAGACGAAATGCTTGGAGTTGGACCAGAGATATTTGAAGACCTCGAAGACTTTGTTAAAACAGGCAAGCAGCCCTTTGACCATGTCTATGAAACCTTTTTATGCATGTCATATAGTACCTTATCGTTGTTGCAACGGAATCATGATGGGGTGATAACCACTTCGATGGTTGCCACCGTACTTCCTCGTTGATACTTGCATTGTGCATGACCCTACCTTCTTATGAGGGTTATGCCGGTGGGAGTATGAATAGGATGCTAAGGTAGTGCTACGCAAAAAGGGACGGGTATATGCATGGTGAAGGAGGCAAAGTTTTCAAAAGACTTTTTGAAAACCCGTCGGGTGCCACTTATGCCCGAGGGAGATGATGGAATGGGTAACCACTTGATGACGAAGTGGTGTACCGAGGCAAGTGTGTGTGTTGTTTTCGAAAACGGATTAGATTTAAGATTTGTCGAATGTCCCAACCTTACATGCGCAACCACTCTACCCTTATAGGGGAAAGGGCATTATTGATTACCTAGGTTGATACTAGCTTGGAGCCCGCATTACTAGTGACGGGGGGAGAGTTGGTGCTCTCTCTCGGGACGGGGTCGTGCCAGGTAGGGCGGCCATGAATGTTTTCACGGGCACCGGATACACGTTGTGTCCCTCTCGAATATTACGATCTCGAGTGAGTCTCGTATGATGTACATCGTGAGGATACGGAACAACGAGTGGACTCCTTGTTAGTGTCGTCTAGGGAAAGGTAGTGATCGGGTGCTCACCCCGGGTACTTGAGGTATCGCGGGTCGTGGATGACACGGAAGTTCCCCGGATCTTGTGGGTAAAGTGTGCAACCTCTGCAGAGTGTAAAACTATTCGAATAGCCGTGTCCACGGTCAAGGACAGTTGGGCGGTGCTGCTTAAACTACGTCCAGAGTTTACAACCGTGTGTGTGAGTTGATAAAACTACTTGGGTCAAGTCAAAGGACTTGACATGATTGAGTTGGGTTGGTGCCCACTCTATTTATGTTGATATCTGTAACCTGTCCTCATGGTTACTTGAATTCTCATGATGCATGTCTTACAAGTTGTTGAACATGTCATTGCACTCAAAACTAGCTTTCTGCAAAAATTTACCTATATCATGCATTGTTGTATCACGAACCAAAACATGGGTTGCTTGCGAGTACATTCAAAGTACTCATTGGCTTGCCCTTGGTTATTTTATTGGCGGGCATGAAAGAACATGATATGATGAAGAATACTTGGTGTGAACATGCGAGCTAGGACGCTTCCCAGTCAGAATGCCTGTAGGGTTAAGGCAGATGGCATGGGTCCAAGTTATCGACGAAGATTTCCGCTGAAATGTTATACTCAAGACTTGACCATAATGGTCCTACTTGTATGTCTGATGCGTATGGATGTAAGACTCTTGTTATTCAGCTTCTGTGTGTTCAGTGAGCATTGATCTCTGGGATCACTGTACACGTGCATTCGGTGATCACGACTTATGAGTTGGGGTCCCCACAAAGTATTAAAGTAATGGAGATTGATATGATGAGAATAGACCCGAGGGCCATAGGTTTCACTAGTGGCTTCTCTCAAGAGCATAAGTATTCTACGGTGGGTGAACAAATTACTGTTGAGCAATTGACAGAATTGAGCATAATTATGAGTATATCTAGGTATGATCATGTATATAGGCATCACGTCCGACACAAATAGACCGAAATGATTCTGCATCTACTACTATTACTCCACTCATCGACCGCTATACAACATGCATCTAGAGTATTAAGTTAAAAACAGAGTAACGCCTTAAGCAAGATGACATGATGTAGAGGGATAAATTCATGCAATATGATAAAAACCCCATCTTGTTATCCTCGATGGAAACAATACAATACGTGCCTTGCAACCCTTTACATCCTTTGGTAAGGACACCGCAAGATTGAACCCAAAGCTAAGCACTTCTCCCATTGCAAGAACTACCAATCTAGTTGGCCAAACCAAATGGATAATTCGAAGAGACTTGCAAAGATAATCAATCATACATAAAATAATTCAGAGAAGATTCAAATATTATTCATAGATAATCTATATCATAAACCCACAATTCATCGATCTCAACAAACACACCGCAAAAAGAAGATTACATTGTATTGAGATCCAAAAAGAGAGAAGAAGCCATCTAGCTACTAGCTATGGACCCGAAGATCTGAAGTAAACTACTCACACTTCATCGGAGGGGCTATGGTGATGATGTAGAAGCCCTCCGTGGTGGATGCCCCCTCTGGCGGAGCTTCGGAACAGGCCCCAAGATGGGATCTCGTGGATACAGGAAGTTGCGGTGGTGGAATTAGGTTTTTTGCTCCGTATCCGATCGTTTGGGGGTACGTAGATATATATAGGAGGAAGGAGTACGTCGGTGGAGCAACAGGGGGCCCAAGAGGCGGGGCGCGCCTAGGGGCGCCCCACCTCGTGACCGCCTCTTTGTTCCTTGGAGTAGGGTCCAAATCTCCTGGATCACGTTCGGTGAGAAAATCACGTTCCTGAAGGTTTCATTCCGTTTGGACTCCGTTTGATATTCCGTTTCTTTGAAACACTGAAATAGGCAAAAAAAACAACAATTCTGGGTTGGGCCTCCGGTTAATAGGTTAGTCCCAAAAATAATATAAAAGTGGAAAAATAAAGCCCAATATAGTCCAAAACAGTAGATAAAGTAGCATGGAGCAATCAAAAATTATAGATACGTTGGAGACGTATCAGGCATCCCCAAGCTTAATTCCTACTCGTCCTCGAGTAGGTAAATGATAAAAAGAGAATTTTTGATGCGGAGTGATACTTTGGCATAATTTCAATGTAAATCTTCTTAATTGTGGTATGAACATTCAGATCCGAATGAATACAAAATAAAAGTTCATATTGATAAAAGAAATAGTAATACTTCAAGCATACTAATCAAAGTAATCATGTCTTCTCAAAATAGCATGGCAAAAGATAGTTCATCCCTACAAAATCATATAGTTAGGCTATGCTTCATTTTCGTCACACAAAGATGTTCCCAACTTCTATACCCCCGATGACAAGCCTAGAAATTGTTTCATACTTAAATAATCTCAAACTTATTCAACCTTCACGCAATACATGAGCGTGAGCCATGGATATAGCACTATGGGTGGAATAGAATATGATGATGGGGATTGTGTGGAGAAGACAAAAAAGGAGAAAGTCTCACATTGACGAGGATAATCAACGGGCTATGGAGATGCCCATCAATTGATGTCAACATGAGGAGTAGGGATTTCCATGCAACGGATGCACTAGAGCTATAAATTCTCAACAAAAGAAAACTAGTGGGTGTGCATCCAACTTGCTTGCTCATGAAGACCTAGGGCATTTGAAGAAGCCCATCGTAGGAATATACAAGCCAAGTTCTATAATGAAAAATTCCCACTAGTATAAAAAGACAACTTATGAGACTCACTATATGAAAAACATGGTGCTACTTTGAAGCACAATATATGAGACTCACTACATGAAAAACAAGGTGCTACTTTGAAGCACAAGTGTGGAAAAAGAGATAGTAACATTGCCCTTTTTTATTTTTTTGGGCCTTTCCTTTTTTTGGCCTTTCTCTTTTTTTTTTGATTGGGAAATGCTCTAATAATGATGATCATCACACTTCTATTGATTACAACATAAGGATTACAACTCGAAACTAGAACAAGACATGACTCTATATGAATGCCTCCGGCGGTGTACCGGGATGGTGCAATGAATCAAGAGTGACATGTATGAAAAATAATGCATGGTGGCTTTGCCACAAATACGATGTCAACTACATGATCATGCAATGGCAATATGACAAAAGTAAAGTATGTCATGATGATGATGAGCGGACGGTGGAAAGTTGCATGGCAATATATCTCGGAATGGCTATGGAAATGCCATAATAGGTAGGTATGGTGGCTGTTTTGAGGAATATATAAGGAGGTTTATGTGTGATAGAGCGTATCATATCATGGGGTTTGGATGCACCGGCGAATTTTGCACCAACTCTCAAGGTGAGAAAGGGCAATGCACGGTACCGAAGAGGCTAGTAAAGGCGGAAAGGTAAAAGTGCGTATAACCCATGGACTCAACATTAGTCAAAAGAACTCATATACTTATTGCAAAAATTTAGAAGTCATCAAAAATCAAGTACTACGCGCATGCTCCTAGGGGGATAGATTGGTAGGAAAAGACCATCGCTCGTCCCCGACCGCCACTCATAAGGATGCACAAGCCAGGTACACTTCATGTTTCAAATTTGTTACACAACTTTAACCATACGTGCATGCTACGGGATTTGTTAACTTCAACACAAGCATTCTTTAAATTCATAATCACCCAACTAGCAGGACTTTAATATCACTACCTCCATATCTCAAAACAATTATTAAGCATCAAACTTTTCTTAGTATTCAACGCACTCAAAAGAAAGTTCACATATCTTGAATACCAAGTATATTAATATTAATTAAATTACCATGCTATTAACGACTCTCAAAATAATCTAAGTGAAGCATGAGAGATCAACAGTTTCTTTAAAACAAATCCACCACCGTGCTCTAAAAGATATAAGTGAAGCACTAGAGCAAAAATTATAACGCTCAAAAGATATAAGTGAAGCACTATGAGCAAAACTATCAAGCTCAAAAGATATAAGTGAAGCACATAGAGTATTCTATAAAATTCCAATTTATGTATGGCTCTCTCAAAAGGTGTGCAGAAAGGATGATTGTGGTAGACTAACAAGCAAAGACGCAAATGATACAAGATGCTCCAAGCAAAACACATATCATGTGGTGAATAAAAATATAGCTGCAAGTAAATTACCGATGGAAGTAGACGAAAGAGGGGATGCCTTCCGGGGCATCCCCAAGCTTTGACTTTTTGGTGTCCTTGGATTATCTTGGGGGTGCCATGGGTATCCCCAAGCTTAGTCTCTTGCCACTCCTTGTTCCATAATCCATCAAAAGAATTTACCCTAAACTTGAAAACTTCACAACACAAAACTCAATAGAGATCTCGTGACCTCCGTTAGAGAAAGAAAACAAAATACTACTTTAAGGTACTGTAATGAACTCATTATTTATTTATATTGGTGTTAAACCTACTGTATTCCAACTTCTCTATGGATTATAAACTATTTTACTAGCCATAGATTCATCAAAATAAGCAAACAACACACGAAAAACAGAATCTGTCAAAAACAGAACAGTCTGTAGTAATCTGTAAATAACGCAAACTTCTGGACCTCCAAAATATCTACCAAAATTAGAAGAACTAGACAATTTTTTTATTGATCAGCAGAAATTGGAATCAGTATTTTATCACGTTCTTGTGATTTTTAATAATTCGGGCACTGAGCGCAAAGTTTCTGGAAATTACAACAAGATCAAATAACTATCATCCAAGAAGATCCAATAGGTCTAGCTTGGCACAAACACTAATTAAAGCATAAAACCACATCTAAACAGAGGCTAGATGGATTATTTATTCCTAAACAGAAGCAAAAACAAAAAAACTAAAAATAAATTTGGGTTGCCTCCCAACAAGCGCTATCGTTTAACGCCCCTAGCTAGGCATAAAAGCAAGGATAGATTTAGGTATTGCCATCTTTGGTAGGCAATCCATAAGTGGCTCTCATGATAGATTCATATGGTAATTTTATTTTTTTTCTAGGAAAGTGTTCCATGCCTTTCTTTAATGGAAATTGGAATCTAATATTACCTTCCTTCATATCAATAATTGCACCAATCGTTTTAAGGAAAGGTCTACCAAGAATAATAGGACATGAAGGATTGCAATCTATATCAAGAACGATAAAATCTACGGGCACATAATTCCTATTTGCAACAATAAGACCATCATTAATTCTTCCCATAGGCTTTTTAATAGTGGAATCCGCAAGATGCAAGTTTAGAGAGCAATCATCAAAGTCACGGAAATCTAGCAAATCACACAAAGTTTTAGGAATAGTGGAAACACTAGCACCCAAATCACACAAGGCATGGAACTCATAGTTTTTAATTTTAATTTTAATAGTAGGTTCCCACTCATCATAGAGCTTTCTAGGGATAGAAACCTTCAACTCAAGTTTTTCTTCATAAGATTGCATCAAGGCATCAACAATGTGTTCGGTAAAGGCCTTATTTTGACTATAAGCATGAGGAGAATTTAGCACGGATTGCAACAAGAAAATACAATCAATTAAAGAGCAATTTTCATAATTAAATTCCTTGAGATCCAAAATAGTGGGTTTAGCAACATCTAGGTTTTTATTTCTTTCAATCCCACATTTATCAATTTCATCATCAAGATCTAAAAACTCTGAATTCTTAGAACGCCTTCTAGGTAAAGGAAGATCATATTCAGTTTCATCAAGATTCATATTGCAAAACAAAGATTTAATGGGGGACACATCAATAACTTTTAGATCTTCATCTTGATTTTCATAGGAATTGGAATAACACACTTTAATAAAGGCATCTTTGGAAGCACGCATCCTAGCGGTTCTTTCTTTGCACTCATCAATGGAAATTCTCATAGCTTTGAGAGACTCATTGATATCATGCTTAGGAGGAATAGACCTAAGCCTTAAAGAATCAACCTCAAGAGAAATTCTATCAACGTTCCTAGCCTAATCATCAACTGTGAGCAATTTCTCCTCAAGCAAAGCATTAAAATTCTTTTGTGAATTCATAAACTCTTTAACACTACTCTCAAATTCAGAGGGCATCTTATTAAAATTTCCATAAGAGTTGTTGTAGGAATTCCCATAATTATTAGAAGGATTACTAGGATAAGGCCTAGGATTAAAATTCCCTCTATACGCGTTGTTACCAAAATTATTCCTACCAACAAAATTCACATCCATAGATTTATTATTATTCTCAATCAAAGTAGACAAAGGCATATCATTAGGATCAGAAGAAACACTCTTAGTAGCAAATAATTTCATAAGTTCATCCATCTTTCCATTCAAAACATTAATTTCTTCTATCGCATGCACTTTTTTATAAGTAGATCTTTCGGTATGCCATTGAGAATAATTAACCATAATATTATCTAGAAGTTTAGTAGCATCTCCTAGACTGATTTCCATAAAAGTGCCTCCCGCGGCCGAATCTAAAAGTTTTGTATAATCATCCACAAGTTCAAACCATGAGTAGGACAATTACGTATCATTAATTTCATTCTCTCCCAAGCTTGTGCAACATGTTCATGATCAAGTTGCTTAAAATTCATAATATCGTTCCTAAGAGAGATAATTTTAGCGGGAGGAAAACACTTAGAGATAAAAGCATCTTTGCACTTGTTCCAAGAATCAATACTATTTTTAGGCAGAGATGAAAACAACGCTTTAGCACGATCTCTAAGCGAAAAAGGAAATAGCTTCAATTTAACGACATCATTATCGACATCTTTTTTCTTTTGCATATCACATAAATCAACGAAGCTATTCAGATGAGTAGCCGCATATTCACTAGGAAGGCCGGTGAATTAATCTTTGATGACCCACAAGTATAGGGGATCTATCGTAGTCCTTTCAATAAGTAAGAGTGTCGAACCCAACGAGGAGCAGAAGGAAATGATAAGCGGTTTTCAGCAAGGTATTCTCGCAAATCTTGAAATAAGTGGTAACAGATAGTTTTGTGATAAGATAAATTGTAACGAGCAACAAGTAACAAGAGTAAATAAAGTGCAGCAAGGTGGCCCAATCCTTTTTGTAGCAAAGGACAAGCCTGGACAAACTCTTATAATAGGAAAAGAGCTCCCGAGGACACATGGGAATATCGTCAAGCCAATTTTCATCACGTTCATATGATTCGCGTTCGGTACTTTGATAATTTGATATGTGGGTGGACAGATGCTTGGGTGCTGTTCTTACTTGAACAAGCATCCCACTTATGATTAACCTCTATTGCAAGCATCCGCAACTACAACAAAAGTATTAAGGTAAACCTAACCATAGCATGAAACATATGGATCCAAATCAGCCCTTACGAAACAACGCATAAACTAGGGTTTAAGCTTCATCACTCTAGCAACCCATCATCTACTTATTACTTCCCAATGCCTTCCTCTAGGCCCAAATAATGGTGAAGTGTTATGTAGTCGACTTTCACATAACACCACTAGAGGCTAGACAACATACATCTCATCAAAATATCGAACGAATACCAAATTCACATGACTACTAATAGCAAGACTTCTCCCTTGTCCTCAGGAACAAACGTAACTACTCACAAAGCATATTCATGTTCATAATCAGAGGGGTAATAATATGCATAAAGGATATGAACATATGATCTTCCACCAAATAAACCAACTAGCATCAACTACAACGAGTAATCAACAATACTAGCAACCTACTAGCACCAAACCCGGACTTGGAGACAAGAATTGGATACAAGAGATGAACTAGGGTTTGGAGATGAGATGGTGCTGGTGAAGATGTTGATGGAGATTTCCCTCTCCCAATGAGAGGAGCGTTGGTGATGATGATCACGATGATTTCCCCCTCCCGGAGGGAAGTGTCCCCGACAGAACAGCTCTGCCAGAGCCCTAGATTGGTTCCGCCAAAGTTCCGCCTCGTGGCGGCGGAGTCTCGTCCCGAAAGGTTGCTTCCTGTTTTTTTCTCATCGAAATACTTCATATTGGAGAGGATGGGCATCGGAGAGCCACCAGGGGGCCCACGAGGTAGGGGGGCGCGCCCCAGGGGGGGCGCGCCCCCCACCCTCGTGAGCAGGGTGTGGGCCCCCTGGCCTTCATCTTTGGCGAAGATTTTTATTTATTTATTTTAAGAAATTCTGTGGAGTTTCAGGACTTTTGGAGTTGCACAGAATAGGTCTCCAATATTTGCTCCTTTTCCAGCCTAGAATTCCAGCTGCCAGCATTCTCCCTCTTCATGTAAACCTTGTAAAATAAGAGAGGATAGCCATAAGTATTGTGACATAATGTGAAATAACAGCCCAAAATGCGATAAATATCGATATAAAAGCATGATGCAAAATGGACGTATCAACTCCCCCAAGATTAGACCTCGCTTGTCCTCAAGCGAAAAGCCGATAACAGTAAATATGTCCTCATGTTTAGAGGTAGTGGCGTCGATAAAAATAAAATACGGACATGAAGGCATCATGATTATTCTCATAACAGCAACATATATAGATTTTGTCATATGATTACTTATGTTCAAGTGATGATCTTTTCACAACGCAAAAGTATGAATCAGAAACCTTATTGAGCACCAACAAATTATAACCTCAGTCATTGAAGCAATTGCAATTTATCATAACATCGGAAAGAGTCTATGTCAGAGCTTAAAAGCAAGTCCACATACTCGTTTTGCCCCACAACCTTTTACCTCAAGGGTAATGTCAACAATAATAATTCATGCTCCCCTACATCCAATTAGATATGTATATCATGTTCTTTCCAACATGCTGGGCTTGCCAAAGGATAAAATGAAAAAATAAAGGTGAAGATCACCGTGACTCTTGCATAAGGAAGAGGATAATAATAAAAGATAGGCCCTTCGCAGAGGGAAGCACAGGTTGCCATGCGCTTTTATGGTTGGATGCACAAAATCTCAATGCGAAAGAATGTCACTTTATATTGCCCCTTGTGATATGAACCTTTATTATGCAGTCCGTCGCTTTTATTACTTCCACATCACAAGATCGTATAAAGCTTATTTCTCCCACACCAATCAATCATACATGTTTAGAGCAATTTTTATTGCTTTGCACCGATGACAACTTACTTGAAGGATCTTACTCAATCCATAGGTAGATATGGTGGACTCTCATGGCAAAACTGGTTTAAGGGTATTTGGAAGCACAAGCAGTATCTCTACTTGGTGCTGAGAATTTGGCTAGCATGAGGGAGAAAGGCAAGCTCAACACGTTAGAGGATCCATGACAACATACTTTATCTCAGATGTAAGAAAACATAACTCATTATGTTGTTTTCCTTTTCCAACCTCAACTCTTTAGCATGTCATATTTTAATGAGTGCTCCCAATCATAAAAGATGTCAATGATAATATATCTATATGTGAAACCTCTCTTTCCTTATTACTTCCTATTAATTGCAACGATGACCAAAGCTATATTTGCCAACTCCCAACAACTTTTAATCATCATACTCTTTCTATGTGAAGTCATTACTTTCAATAAGATCAATATGAACTCTATGATTCTTTTTATTCTTTTTCTTTTATTCACCCAAGATCATGGCAAAATAATCAAGCCCATGACTCAACACTAATCTTTATTATATAGCTCACGGACTCGATTACAAAGAGGGATCATAAAGCAAAACTCAAAACTAGATCATGCCATAAACTTTATTCTACTAAATCAAGATACTACTAATAGGATCGAACTAAGAAAAACGATAAAGATAGGAGTTGTGATGGTGATACGATATCGGGGCACCTCCCCCAAGCTTGGCAGTTGCCAAGGGGAGTGCCCATACCCATGTGATTATGTCTCCTTCTTTGTTGTTGGTGTAATATTCTTGGCGATGATTCCCCTCAAGATACGGTTCTCCTCCCCGAGCTTATTGACTTGCTGCTTGAGGTCCATTATTTCCTTGCGAAGCTTTCACATGTGGCTAGAGCTCCTTGCACCCAAGGGTGTTGCATAGCTCTGGGAGAACAAGAGACACTCCTCCTCATATTTTCGTAAGAAAGAAATCTAACATTGGAAGGGATAACCGAGTTTGGAATAGATGAGCTCTGTAGTTCCCCCATCGTAAACCTAGCTCGGAGGCGAGAGGTGACTTCTTGATCCTCCATGACATCTACCCTCATCAAGTCGGCCTCCATCTCTTCCTCCGTTGCTGGCCCAAAGTGGTCAGCATCGCTGTTTGCCCTTAGTTCCGGTGCCGTATTAGATACCCGGCTCTCCCGAAAACAAAAATAGAGGAGATTTGCGTGATACGGGAGTCAAAACCTTCGGGAGAATATATAATGAATTTTTACCGACCAAAATATGTATCGTGCAAGAAAACGGAGTCCAGAGGGCACACGAGGTAGGGAGGGCGCCCACCACCCTCGTGGGGCCCTCGTGTCCTTCCCGGACTGCCACTTATTTTTATATTTTTTCTAAATATTCCAAAATGGAGAAATATTGCCTTAGAAATTGTTTTGGAGTCGGTTTACTTACCGTAACACATACCTATTCCTTTTCGGAGTTTGAAACGGTCTGGAAAGTGTCCCTTATGTATTCCTCCGGGGTTACGGTTTCAATAATATTGGTTTCAACATTTATGGGATTATCTGAGATATAATGTTTGATCCTTTGACCGTTTACCACCTTCGGATTCGTGCCTTCGAAGTTGTTGATTTTTATGACACCGGAACGATAGACCTCCTTGATAACGTAGGGACCTTCCCATTTAGAGAGAAGTTTTCCTGCAAAAAATCTTAAACGAGAGTTGTATAGCAATTCATAATCACCTACATTAAACTCACGCTTTTGTATCCTTTTGCCATGCCATCTTTTAACCTTTTCTTTAAACAACTTGGCATTTTCATAAGCTTGGGTTCTCCATTCATCAAGTGAGCTAATATCAAATAACCTTTTCTCACCGGCAAGTTTGAAATCATAGTTCAGCTCTTTAATAGCCCAATATGCCTTATGTTCTAGTTCGACAGGTAAGTGACATGCTTTTCCATAAACCATTTTATACGGAGACATACCCATAGGATTTTTATATGCAGTTCTATAGGCCCATAATGCATCATCAAGTTTCTTGGACCAATTCTTTCTAGACCTATTAACAGTCTTTTGCAAAATTAATTTGAGCTCTCTATTACTCAATTCTACTTGACCACTAGACTGTGGGTGATATGGAGATGCAATTCTATGATTAACGTCATATTTAGCAAGCATTTTACGGAAAGCACCGTGAATAAAGTGTGAACCACCATCAGTCATTAAATATCTAGGGACTCCAAACCTCGGAAAAATAACTTCCTTAAGCATTTTAATAGAAGTGTTATGATCAGCACTACTAGTTGGAATAGCTTCTACCCACTTAGTAACGTAATCAACAACAACCAAGATGTGTGTATATCCATTAGAGGCAGGAAAAGGTCCCATATAATCAAAGCCCCAAACATCAAATGGTTCAATAACAAGTGAATAATTCATAGGCATTTCTTGACGTCTACTAATATTACCAATTCTTTGACATTCATCACAAGCCAAGACAAACTTACGGGCATCCTTGAAGAGAGTAGGCCAATAAAAACCAGATTGCAATACCTTATGTGCAGTTCTATCTCCAGCGTGGTGTCCTCCATAAGCTTCGGAGTGACACTTGCGTAGGATCTGTTCCTGTTCATGCTCAGGTACACAACGTCTAATAACACCATCTAATCCTTCTTTATAAAGGTGTGGGTCATCCCAAAAGTAATGTCGCAAATCATAGAAAAACTTATTCTTTTGTTGGTATGTGAAGCTAGGTGGTATAAATTTAGCAACAATATAATTAGCATAATCAGCATACCATGGAGTGCTACGAGAAGTTCTTATGACATTTAATTGCTCATCAGGAAAGCTATCATCAATAGGTAGTGGGTCATCAAGAACATTCTCTAACCTAGATAAGTTATCTGCAACGGGGTTCTCAGCTCCCTTTCTATCAACAATATGCAAATCAAATTCTTGCAGCAAGAGAACCCATCTAATAAGTCTAGGTTTTGCATCTTTCTTTTCCATGAGATATTTAATAGCAGCATGATCAGTGTGAATAGTTACTTTAGAATCAAAAATATAGGGTCTAAATTTATCATAAGCAAATACAACTGCTAAAAGTTCCTTTTCGGTAGTAGCATAATTTCTTTGAGCATTGTCTAGAGTCTTACTGGCATAATGGATAACATTTAATTTCTTATCAACTCTTTACCCTAGAACAGCACCTACAGCATAATCACTAGCATCACACATAATTTCAAAGGGTAAATTCCAATCAGGTGGCTGAACAACAGGTGCAGAGACTAATGCTTTCTTAAGTATTTCAAATGCTTCTACACAATCATCATCAAAGACAAATGGTATATCTTTTGTAATAAATTAGTCGAGGTCGAGAAATTTTGAGAAGTCCTTAATGAACCTCCTATAAAATCCGGCGTGACCAAGGAAACTTCTTATACCTTTGATGTCCTTGGGACATGGCATCTTTTCAATAGCATCAACCTTGGCTTTATCAACTTCAATACCTCTTTCAGAAACTTTGTGCCCCAAGACAATACCTTCATTAACCATAAAGTGGCACTTTTCCCAATTCAAGACAAGATTAGTTTCTTCACATCTCTACAAAACTCGATCAAGATTGCTTAAGCAATCATCAAAAGAGGATCCATAGACGGAAAAGTCATCCATGAAAACCTCAAAAATCTTTTCACAAAAGTCAGAGAATATAGCCATCATGCATCTTTGAAAGGTAGCAGGTGCATTACATAAACCAAAAGGCATACGTCTATACACAAAAGTACCAAAAGGGCATGTAAAAGTAGTCTTTGATTGATCTTTGGCCGACACAGGTATTTGAGAGAAACCAGAATAACCATCTAGAAAGCAATAATGTGTACGTTTGCATAATATTTCTAGCATTTGATCAATAAAAGGTAAGGGGTAATGATCTTTCTTAGTATCTTTATTTAATTTGTGGAAATCAATTACCATCCTATAACCTGTGATAATTCTTTGTGGGATCAATTCATCTTTATCATTAGGGACAACAGTAATACCTCCCTTCTTAGGGACACAATGGACAGGACTTACCCACTGACTATCAGCAACGGGATAAATTATACCTGCCTCCAGAAGCTTGAGTATTTCTTTTCTTACCACTTCTTTCATTTTAGGATTCAAGCGTCGTTGAGGATCACGAACTGGTTTGGCATCCGCTTCCAAATTTATTTTATGTTGACATAGAGTGGGACTAATGCCCTTAAGATCATCAAGAGTATATCCAATAGCGGCACAGTGCTTCTTCAGAGTTTTCAACAATCCTTCTTCTTCATGCTCTGAAAGGTTAGCACTAATAATAACATGATATATTTTCTTCTCGTCAAGATAAGCATATTTAAGATTATCAGGCAACGGTTTAAGTTCAAACACGGGATCACCCTTGGGTGGAGGGGGATCCCCTAGGATTTCAACAGGCAAATTGTGTTGCAGAATAGGTTCTTGTTTAAAGAATACTTCATCTATTTCCCTTCTTTCATTCATGAACATATCATTTTCATGGTCTAGCAAATAGTATTCTAAAGGATCACTAGGAGGTATGGCAATAGAAGCAAGACCAATAATTTCATCCTTACTAGGCAATTCTTCCTCACGATGTTGTTTACTAAATTTAGAGAAATTAAACTAAGGAATCATATCATCCAAGCCAATAGTAACAACTTTCTTTTCGCAATCTGTCCTAGCATTAACAGTATTCAAGAAGGGTCTACCAAATATGATGGGACAAAAGCTATCTTGTGGAGAACTAAGAACAAGAAAATCAGCAGGATATTTAGTTTTCCCACACAAGACTTCAACATCTCTAACAATTCCCATTGCAGATATAGTATCTCTATTGGCAAGTTTAATTGTAACATCAATATCTTCTAACTCAGCAGGTGCAATTTCATGCTGAATTTCTTTATATAAATCATAAGGTATAACACTAGCACTAGCACCCATATCACATAAGCCATGATAACAATGATCTCCTATTTTAACAGAAATAACAGGCACGCCTACCATAGGTCTTTTTTTAGAGACGCCTACCACAGGTCTATGTTTATCTTTAGCACACGGTTTAGCAATCCTAGCAGTTTCACCGCAGAATTGAATAACATGCCCATCAATATTATCAGACAAGAGATCTTTAACAATAGCAATATTAGGTTCTACTTTAACTTGCTCAGGAGGTGTATAAGTTCTAATATTGCTTTTACGAACCACAGTTGAAGCTTTAGCATGATTCTTTATTCTAACAGGGAAAGGTGGTTTCTCAACATAAGAGGTAGGAACAATAGGATCATTATAAGTGACAGTATTTTCTTCAACTTTAATAGGTGCAGCTACTTTTACTTCTATGGGAGGATGATATTTAAACCACTTCTCCTTGGGGAGGTCAACGTAAGTAGCGAAAGATTCACAGAAAGAAGCTACTATCTCAGAGTCAAGTCCATATTTAGTGCTAAACTTACGGAAAATATCGGTATCCATAAAAGATTTAACACAATCAAACTTAGGTGTCATACCTGACTCCTTACCTTCATCGAGGTCCCAATCTTCAGAGTTGCGTTCAATTCTATCCAATAAATTCCATCTGAATTCAATAGTCTTCATCATAAAAGAGCCAGCACAAGAAGTATCGAGCATGGTGCGATTGTTATCAGAAAGCCGAGCATAAAAATTCTGAAGGATTGTCACTCTTGAGAGCTCATGATTGGGGCATGAATATAACATTGATTTAAGCCTCCCCCAAGCTTGAGCGATGCTTTCTCCTTCGCGAGGCCAAAAATTATATATATAATGCCGATCACGGTGAACAAGATGCATAGGGTAATACTTTTGATGAAATTCCAATTTCAATCTTTTATAGTTCCATGATCTCGTATCATCACATAGCCTATACCATGTCAATGTGTCTCCCTTCAAAGATAAAGGGAAAACCTTCTTCTTAACAACATCATCGGGAATACCTGCAAGCTTAAATAGTCCACAAACTTCATCCACATAGAGTAGATGTTCATCAAGATGCTTTGGAAATTCCATCTCCTGTAAAAGTATTAGCTAGCAGTTTTTCCATCATACCCGAAGGAATTTCAAAAGGAGTTTCATTTTCAATAGGTTCAGTAGGTTGAGGAGCAATTCTTTGTCTCTTTGGACGGGTGAAGATACCCGAACAAGCCCCTCGAGAATTACTTTCCATAGTAACAAGTGATGAAAATTTCAGCACACTATATAAAATTTTCCTTACCAAATTCCACCTACCAAAGGCGCTACACTCCCCGGCAACGGCGCCAGAAAAGAGTCTTGATGACCCACAAGTATAGGGGATCTATCATAGTCCTTTCGAAAAGTAAGAGTGTCGAACCCAACGAGGAGCAGAAGGAAATGATAAGCGGTTTTCAGCAAGGTATTCTCTGCAAGTACTGAAATAAGTGGTGACAGATAGTTTTGTGATAAGATAAACTGTAACGAGCAACAAGTAACAAGAGTAAATAAAGTGCAGCAAGGTGGCCCAATCCTTTTTGTAGCAAAGGACAAGCCTGGACAAACTATTATAATAGGAAAAGCGCTCCTGAGGAGACATGGGAATATCGTCAAGCCAGTTTTCATCACGTTCATATGATTCTCGTTTGGTACTTTGATAATTTGATATGTGGGTGGACCGGTGCTTGGGTGTTGTTCTTACTTGATCAATCATCCCACTTATGATTAACCTCTATTGCAAGCATCCGCAACTACAACAAAAGTATTAAGGTAAACCTAACCATAGCATGAAACATATGGATCCAAATCAGCCCCTTACGAAGCAACGCATAAACTAGGGTTTAAGCTTCTGTCACTCTAGCAACCCATCATCTACTTATTACTTCCCAATGCCTTCCTCTAGGCCCAAATAATGGTAAAGTCTTATGTAGTCGACGTTCACATAACACCACTAGAGGCTAGACAACATACATCTCATCAAAATATCGAACGAATACCAAATTCACATGACTACTAATAGCCAGACTTCTCCCTTGCCTCAGGAACAAATGTAACTACTCACAAAGCATATTCATGTTCATAATCAGAGGGGTAATAATATGCATAAAGGATCTGAACATATGATCTTCCACCAAATAAACCAACTAGCATCAACTACAAGGAGTAATCAACACTACTAGCAACCTACTAGCACCAATCCCAGACTTGGAGAAAAGAATTGGATACAAGAGATGAACTAGGGTTTGGAGATGAGATGGTGCTGGTGAAGATGTTGATGGAGATTGCCCTCTCCCGTTGAGAGGAGCGTTGGTGATGATGATGACGATGATTTCCCCCTCCCGGAGGGAAGTGTCCCTGGCAGAACAGCTCTGCCAGAGCCCTAGATTGGTTCCGCCTCGTGGCGGCGGAGTCTCGTCCCGAAAGGTTGCTTCCTGTTTTTTTCTCATTGAAAGACTTCATATAGGAGAAGATGGGCATCGGAGAGCCACCGGGGGGCCCACGAGGTAGGGGCGCGCCCCACCCTCGTGAGCGGTGTGGGCCCCTGGCCTTCATCTTTGGCGACGATTTTTCTTTATTTATTTTAAGATATTCCGTGGAGTTTCGGGACTTTTGGAGTTCTGCAGAATAGGTCTCCAATATTTGCTCCTTTTCCAGCCTGAATTCTAGCTGCGGCATTCTCCTCTTCATGTAAACCTTGTAAAATAAGAGAGAATAGCCATAAGTATTGTGACATAATGTGAAATAACATCCCATAATGCGATAAATATCGATATAAAAGCATGATGCAAAATGGACGTATCAATCTTTCATAACAAGATTCAACAAAGCAGTATTGATTTCACAAGATTCAGTATTGGCAAGAGGAGCAATCGGAGTGCTAAGGAAATCATTATTATTGGTATTAGTGAAGTCACACAATTTGGTAGTGTCTTGAGCCATCGCGACAAACAAGCAATCCAACACACGAGCAAACAAAAGGCAAATGAGAAGGCAAACGGGAAAAAGAGGAGGAGACTGGGAAAGAGAGGGCGAATAAAACGGCAAGGGTGAAGTGGGGGAGAGGAAAACGAGAGGCAAATGGCAAATAATGTAATGCGGGAGATAGGGATTGTGATGGGTACTTGGTATGGTGCTTGACTTGCTCTTGCGTGAGCCTCCCCTGCAGCGGCGCCAGAAATTCTTCTTGCTACCTCTTGAGCACTGCGTTGGATTTCCCCGAAGAGGAGAGGATGATGCAGCAAAGTAGCGTAAGTATTTCCCTCAGTTTTTGAGAATCAAGGTATCAATCCAGTAGGAGGCCACACACAAGTCCCTCGTACCTGCACAAAACAATATCTCCTCGCAACCAACGCGATTAAGGGTTGTCTATCCCTTCACGGTCACTTACGAGAGTGAGATCTGATAGAGATGATAAATAATATTTTTGGTATAGAGATGCAAAGTAAAAATTAAAAGGCAAAGTAAAAACAAAGCAAGTATTAAAGTAATGGAGATTGATATGATGAGAATAGACCCGAGGGCCATAGGTTTCACTAGTGGCTTCTCTCAAGAGCATAAGTATTCTACGGTGGGTGAACAAATTACTGTTGAGCAATTGACAGAATTGAGCATAATTATGAGTATATCTAGGTATGATCATGTATATAGGCATCACGTCCGAGACAAGTAGACCGAAACAATTCTACATCTACTACTATTACTCCACTCATCAACCGCTATCCAGCATGCATCTAGAGTATTAAGTTAAAAACAGAGTAACGCCTTAAGCAAGATGACATGATGTAGAGGATAAATTCATGCAATATGATAAAACCCCATCTTGTTATCCTCGATGGCAACAATACAATACGTGCCTTGCAACCCTTTACATCACTTCGGGTAAGGACACCGCAAGATTGAACCCAAAGCTAAGCACTTCTCCCATTGCAAGAACTACCAATCTAGTTGGCCAAACCAAACGGATAATTCGAAGAGACTTGCAAAGATAACCAATCATACATAAAAGAATTCAGAGAAGATTCAAATATTATTCGTAGATAATCTATATCATAAACCCACAATTCATCGGTCTCAACAAACACACCGCAAAAAGAAGATTACATCGAATAGATCTCCACGAGAGAGGGGGAGAACATTGTATTAAGATCCAAAAAGAGAGAAGAAGCCATCTAGCTACTAGCTATGGACCCGAAGGTCTGAAGTAAACTACTCACACTTCATCGGAGGGGCTATGGTGATGATGTAGAAGCCCTCCGTGGTGGATGCCCCTCCGGTGGAGCTCGAACAGGCCCCAAGATGGGATCTCGTGGATCTGAGGAAGTTGCGGCGGTGGAATTAGGTTTTTGCTCCGTGATCGATCGTTTGAAGTGCGTGAGGTATATATAGGAGGAAGGAGTATGTCGGTGGAGCAACAGGGGCCCACGAGGCAGGGGCGCCCTAGGGGCGCGCCCCCCCTCGTGACCGCCTCTTTGTTCCTTAGAGTAGGGTCCAAGTCTTCGGATCACGTTCGGTGAGAAAATCACGTTCGAAGGTTTCATTCCGTTTGGACTCCGTTTGATATTCCGTTTCTTCAAACTTTGAAATAGGCAAAAACAGCAATTACAGGCTGGGCCTCCGGTTAATAGGTTAGTCCCAAAAATAATATAAAAGTGGAAAATAAAGCCCAATATAGTCCAAAACAGTAGATAAAGTAGCCTGGAGCAATCCAAAATTATAGATACGTTGGAGACGTATCACGCCACGTAGGCTGGCAGGCTGCTGAGTTGGCGTGGTGGTAGGGTCTTCACGATCTGTATGCCACCACGCATGTGTTTGGCTAGTTGGATTAGTACCCACGTACTGCCACGTGGGTACTTGCTTCAGTTGGTGGTTTGGCCGCTGAGCTGGGGTGGCAAAGCCTTGCCACGGTCTTGCGTATATCCAGGCAAGGTTCTTGTCGGGGCCTGACGGGTGTCTTCAGCTAGGTGCCTTGCCGGGGCCTCGTGGGCATCCTCGGCAAGGAGCCTTGCGGTTGTCTTGTCTTCTGGTCCTCATCTAGGATTTGTAGGCTCTCTGTCTTCACAAAGATCTGCATGCCACCATGCAGGCACTTCCCGAGCCTTGGTTCCAATGTTGTCGATGTGGTCGGAACTCTCAGGCTCAAGGGTGGCTGCGATGTTGGTGTTGGGCGAGCTGCCCCGGCAAGGTTCTTGTCGGGGCTATGTAGGCCGCCCCGGCAAGGGTCTTGCCGGGAGGAAGCCTGTCTGATCGCTCCATCTTCTGTGTTGCACTTCTGTTTTCCTCCTCTGCCCTGCTACATGTGGTCGCGGGTGCGGCTCTGACTGCCCGTGCGTAGGTAAAGGGGCACAAAAGAGAGCCCCTACTTTTGTGCACCGACAGGAGCCCCCGGGCCTGGGCCACACATAAGCACGACGCGTTGTTGGGCTAGGCCCAAAACGGTGCGCGGGCACGCGGGGCGGAGTTTTACTGCGGTAACCTCTCCGTTGGTTGCGCTTCCCCACGACCCGCGTCGAATGCGCGGCATGGGGGCGTGCGTGGGGCGGTTGCTGCCCTCATGCGTCACATCATGGTAAATGGTAAAGAGGCGGTCCGCGCCTTCCCCATAAAAAGGGGAAACCGCGGGTGTGCTGCTCATTTACCCTCCGCGTCTCTCCAATTTCAGAACCCCCGCCCCCCTTCTTCCTCAAGAGAAAAAGCCAAAACTCCCGCCTCCATCCACCGCCGCCGCGCCCCCATTGCCCTCAATCCCCCATTGCTCCAGATCCCTCACCTCTTTCCCGGTCGCCATGACACCCAAAACCAGTAAGGTCAAGGGAGTGGCCAAGGACGTCGGGGAGAAGGAGGTGCCGGAGAGCGAGTTGGCGGCGCTTCGGACGCAACTTGCCCTCTTCTCATCAACAGTCGATGCGGTTCACCTCAGGGACTACTTCAAGCCTCTGTGGAGGGCGAAGACGACTGGGCATTCGGCCACGCATATCATCCCCGCCGATTTTGCTAAGGCTGGCCCGAATTGGTATCCTTTCTTCGTTGACTACTTCTCCTGCGGGCTCTGCCCCCCTTTCTCTGATTTTTTCAATGATGTCATGCACACCTACGGCTTCCATCTTCTTGATTTCACGCCGAATGCCGTGGCGTGCATGGACTTCTTTGCCCACCTCTATGAGGGCTTCGCCGGAATGCTTCCTAGCACGGCGCTCTTCTGCCACTACTTCTATCCCCGTATCCAGCCGGGGGGTGCCATCTCCGGCTACGTCACCTGGATCCCACAGACCCAGGAGAAGGGCACATATTCGGAGGGCGCCCAGAAGGAGAGGTGGGAGGAGTGGCGGGGCCAATGGCTATGGATCGAGGAGGAGGATCCGCAGGAGTTCTGCCGAGTTCATCATAGCCCGCCAGTCCGTCGCAAGGAATGGAGCGACCCTGACGCCGACGACAAGAAGCTCACGATCGCTACTACCAGAATCCATCGCCTCACCATGGTCGGGCTCACCCTTGATATGATTGGGGCCGATTTCATCCGCCGCCGAATTGCCCCACTGCATAACAAGGGGAGGCCGGCCTGGCTCTTCAGGAACGCGGCCGACATCATGAGGCTTCGCCCTGGCTTGAAGCACAACTTCACGGTGATGGGGCATGCCAATATTTTTCAGAGGCTTTTTCAGCTCAATGTGGGTGACGACAGCAGGGCTGAGAGAGCCGGCAAGGCCGTCAAGTGGCCTCTGTTCGGGTTGCCGGCAGGAGTGGTCCCGCTGAGAAACAACTCTCTCCAAACCGACATCATCGCCATGATGCCAGACTTCAACGCGTACGGCCTTGACCCAAATTGGGCCGAGCCGGAGGCGGAGCAGGTGCAGGAGTTCTTGGACAACCTGTCGGATAGGTACGTCCGCGATGAGCCACTGCTTATCCAGGACACCAGAATCCATCACCTCACCAGGGTGGCGGAGGCGGCGCTTGCCAGGGAGGCTGGCAGCGCCGACCACGTGGAGGACGAGGCCGAGGCAGCCGCGGAGGAGAAGGAGCTTGCCGGATGGGCGGAGTCTGCTGGGGAGGCCAACAGCGCCGGCACCGGGGCCCCTCTCATCGAATATGTGGTCGAGGAGTCGACCAAGGAAGAGGCCGAGGCTGACAACCCTCCGACCACAGGGAAAAGGCGTGTCCTGCGGCGGGCCAGCTCTGGCGAGCCGGTCCGGCCCGGCAGGACTGAGCAGCTGCAAGTGGTCCATGGGGAGTCCGTGCGCCTGACGAAGGCCGCGGCAGCGAAGAAGGTGGTGAAGGCCGCGGTGGCGAAGAAGAAAGTGACCGCCTCTTCTTTGTCCACGCGTTGCCGGACTCCATCCCCTTCCCCTCCTCCTGCAGATGTTGACATGGAGGTCGTCTTCGATCTTGGGTCTCTCAGCCCAAGGAGGAAGAGGAAGGCAGCGGAAGAGGAGGTGGAGGATGAGTAAGCATCTTGCCCTTCATCATCCCCGTCCCTTCAGACCGTGCCGCTTTTCTTGACTTGTTTTCATCCTTGCAGGGATGTGGAGACGCTGGCCCAGAGGGCGGTGAATAAGGCCAACGCCTCGACGAGCGACAAGCCCCCGGCGGGTGCTACCTCTTGAGCACTGCGTTGGATTTCCTTGAAGAGGAAAGTATGATGCAGCAAAGTAGCGTAAGTATTTCCCTCAGTTTTTGAGAACCAAGGTATCAATCCAGTAGGAGGCTACGAGCGAGTCCCTCGTACCTACACAAAGCAAATAACTCCTCGCAACCAACGCAAATAGGGTTTGTCAATCCCTTCACGGTCACTTACGAGAGTGAGATCTGATAGAGATGATAGATAATATTTTTGGTATTTTTGGTATAAAGATGCAAAGTAAAATAAAAGCAAAGTAAAAAAGAAAAGGCAATAATAAAGTGATGGAAGATTAATATGATGAGAATAGACCCGGGGGCCATAGATTTCACTAGTGGCTTCTCTCAAGAGCATAAGTATTTTACGGTGGGTGAACAATTCTTGTTGAGCAATTGATGAATTGAGCATAGTTATGAGAGTATCTAGGTATGATCATGTATATAGGCATCACGTCCGAGACAAGTAGACCGACTCTGCCTGGATCTACTACTATTACTCCACACATCGACCGCTATCCAAGCATGCATCTAGAGTATTAAGTTCATAAGAACAGAGTAACGCATTAAGCAAGATGACATGATGTAGAGGATAAGTTCATGCAATATGATAAAACCCCATCTTGTTATCCTCGATGGCAACAATACAATACGTGCCTTGCTACCCCTCATCCTTCGGGAAAGGACACCGCAAGATTGAACCCAAAGCTAAGCACTTCTCCCATTGCAACAAAAACCAATCTAGTAGGCCAAACCAAACTTATAATTTGAAGAGCCTTGCAAAGATAACCAATCATACATAAAAGAATTCATAGAAGATTCAAATATTGTTCATAGATAATCTTGATCATAAACCCACAATTCATCGGTCTCAACAAACACACCGCAAAAAGAAGATTACATCGAATAGATCTCCACTTGAGAGGGGGAGAACATTGTATTGAGATCCAGAAAGAGAGAAGAAGCCATCTAGCTACTAACTATGGACCCGAAGGTCTGAGGTAAACTACTCACACTTCATCGGAGGGGCTATGGTGATGATGTAGAAGCCCTCCGTGGTGGATTCCCCTTCCGGCGGAGCTCAGGAACAGGCCCCAAGATGGGATCTTGTGGGTACAGAAGGTTGCGGCGGTGGAATTAGGTTTTTGGCTCCGTATCTAATCGTTTGGGGGTACGTAGGTATATATAGGAGGAAGGAGTACGTCGGTGGAGCTTCGTGGGGCCCACGAGGGTGGGGGCGCGCCCTAGGGGGGTAGGCGCACCCCCTACCTCGTGCCCACCTCGTTTCTTTCTTGACGTAGGGTCCAAGTCTCCTGGGTCATATTCAGTGAGAAAATCACGTTCGTGAAGGTCTCATTCCGTTTGGACTCCGTTTGATATTCCGTTTCTTCGAAACACTGAAATAGGCAAAAAATAGCAATTCTGGGCTGGGCCTCCGGTTAATAGGTTAGTCCCAAAAGTAATATAAAAGTGGAAAATAAAGCCCAATATTGTCCAAAACAGTAGAAAATATAGCATGGAGCAATCAAAAATTATAATTACGCTGGAGACGTATCAGGCATCCTCAAGCTTAATTCCTGCTCGTCCTCGAGTAGGTAAATGATAAAAAAGAATTTTTGATGCAGAGTGCTACTTGGCATAATTTCAATGTAATTCTTCTTAATTATTGTGGTATGAATATTCAGACCCAAAAGATTCAAGACAAAAGTTTAATATTGACATAAAAATAATAATACTTCAAGCATACTAACAAAGCAATTATGTCTTCTCAAAATAACATGGCAAAAGAAAGTTATCCCTACAAAATCATATAGTCTGGTTATGCTCTATCTTCACCACACAAAGTATTTAAATCATGCACAACCCCGAAGACAAGCCAAGCAATTGGTTCATACTTTTGACATTTTCAAAACTTTTTCAATCTTCACGCAATACATGAGCATGAGCCATGTATATAGCACTATATGTGGAATAGAATGGTGGTTGTGGAGAAGACAAAAAGGGAGAAAATAGTCTCACATCAACTAGGTGTATCAACGGACTATGGAGATGCCCATCAATAGATATCAATGTGAGTAAGTAGGATTACCATGCAACGGATGCACTAGAGCTATAAGTATATGAAAGCTCAACAAAAGAAACTAAGTGGGTGTGCATCCAACTCGCTTGCTCACGAAGACATAGGGAATTTTGAGGAAGCCCATCATTGGAATATACAAGCCAAGTTCTATAATGAAAAATTGCCACTATTATATGAAAGTGACAAAATGAGAGACTCTCTATCATGAAGATCATGGTGCTACTTTGAAGCACAATTGTGGTAAAAGGATAGTAACATTGTCCCTTCTCTCTTTTTCTCTCATTTTTTTATTTGGTCCTTTTTTCTTTTTTTTATGGCCTCTTTTTTTTCGTGCGGAGTCTCATCCCGACTTGTGGGAGAATCATAGTCTCCATCATCCTTTCCTCACTTGGGACAATGCTCTAAAAATGATGATCATCACACTTTTATTTTTCTTACAACTCAACAATTACAACTCGATACTTAGAACAAAATATGACTCTATATGAATGCCTCCGGCGGTGTACCGGGATATGCAATGGATCAAGAGTGACATGTATGAAAGAATTATGAACGGTGGCTTTGCCATAAATACTATGTCAACTACATGATCATGCTAGCAATTTGACAATGATGGAGCGTGTCATAATAAATGGAACGGTGGAAAGTTGCATGGCAATATATCTCGGAATGGCTATGGAAATGCCATGATAGGTAGGTATGGTGGCTGTTTTGAGGAAGGTATATGGTGGGTGTATGATACCGGCGAAAAGTGCGCGGTATTAGAGAGGCTAGCAATGGTGTAAGGGTGAGAAGAGTGCATATAATACATGGACTCAACATTAGTCATAAAGAACTCATATACTTATTGCAAAAATCTACAAGTTATCAAAGCAAAGTATTACGCGCATGCTCCTAGGGGGATAGATTGGTAGGAAAAGACCATCGCTCGTCCCCGACCGCCACTCATAAGGAAGACAATCAATAAATGAATCATGCTCCGACTTCATCACATAGCGGTTCACCATATGTCCATGCTACGGGAATCACAAACTTTAACACAAGTATTTCTCAAATTCACAACTACTCAACTAGCATGACTCTAATATAACCATCTTCATATCTCAAAACAATTATCAAGCATCAAACTTTTTATAGTATTCAACACACTCAAAAGAAAGTTTTACAAATCTTGAATACCAAGCATATTAGGATTATTAAGCAAATTACCATGCTATTTAAGACTCTCAAAATAATCTAAGTGAAGCATGAGAGATCAATAGTTTCTATAAAACAAATCCACCACTGTGCTCTAAAAGATATAAGTGAAGCACTAGAGCAAAACTATATAGCTCAAAAGATATAAGTGAAGCACATAGAGTATTCTAACAAATTCCAATTCATGTATGGCTCTCTCAAAAGGTGTGTAAAGCAAGGATGATTGTGGTAAACTAAAAATCAAAGACTCAAACCATACAAGACGCTCCAAGCAAAACACATATCATGTGGTGAATAAAATATAGCTCCAAGTAAAGTTCTTGATGGAAGTAGATTAAAGAGGGATGCCTTCCGGGGCATCCCCAAGCTTTGAATTTTTGGTGTCCTTAGATTATCTTGGGGGTGCCATGGGAATACCCAAGCTTAGGCTCTTTCCACTCCTTGTTCCATAATCCATCAAAAGATTTCACCCAAAACTTGAAAACTTCACAACACAAAACTCGACAAAAATCTCGTGAGCTCCGTTAGCGAAAGAAAACAAAAGACCACTTCAATGTACTGTAATGAACTCATTCTTTATTTATATTGGTGTTAAAACTACTGTATTCCAACTTCTCTATGGTTTATAAACTATTTTACTAGCCATAGATTCATCAAAATAAGCAAACAACACACGAAAAACAGAATCTGTCAAAAACAGAACAGTCTGTAGTAATCTGTAACTAACGCAAACTTCTGGAACTCCAAAAAATCAGCCAAAATAGGACGACCTAGGAAATTTATTTATTGATCAGAAGCAATTGGAATCACTATTTTATCACGTTCTGGTGATTTTAACAATTGTTTTCGTGAACAGAAAGTTTCTGGAAATTACAGCAAGATCAAATAACCATCATCCAAGAAGATCCTATAGGTTTAACTTGGCACAAACACTAATTAAAACATAAAACCACATCTAAACAGAAGGTATATGGATTATTTATTCCTAAACAGAAGCAAAAAGCAAAAAAACTAAAAATAAAATTGGGTTGCCTCCCAACAGGCGCTATCGTTTAACGCCCTTAGCTAGGCATAATAGCAAGGATAGATCTAGGTATTGCCATCTTTGGTAGGCAATCCATAAGTGGCTCTCATGATAGATTCATATGGTATTTTTATTTTCTTCCTAGGGAAGTGTTCCATGCCTTTCCTTAACGGAAATTGGAATCTAATATTCCCTTCCTTCATATCAATAATTGCACCAATCGTTCTAAGGAAAGGTTTAACAAGAATAATAGGACATGAAGGATTGCAATCTATATCAATAACGATAAAATCTATGGGTACATAATTACTATTTGCAACAATAAGAATATCATTAATTCTTCCCATTGGTTTCTTAATAGTGGAATCCGCAAGGTGCAAGTTTAGAGAGCAATCATCCAAATCGCGGAAATCTAGCAAATCGCACAAAGTTTTGGGAATAGTGGAAACACTAGCACCCAAATCACCTAAAGCATAAAATTCATGATCCTAAATCTTAATTTTAATAGTTGGTTCCCACTCATCATAAAGTTTTCTAGGGATAGAGACTTCCAACTCAAATTTTTCTTCATAAGATTGCATCAAGGCATCAACGATATGTTCAGTAAACGCTTTATTTTGACTATAAGCATGAGGAGAATTTAGCACGGATTGCAACAAGGAAATACAATAAATTAATGAGCAACTTTCATAATTAAATTCCTTGAAATCCAAAATAGTGGGTTTAGCAACATCTAGGGTTTTGCTTTTTTCAATCCCACTTTTATCACTTTTAGCATCATAATCTAAAAAATCCGAATTTTTGGAACGCCTTCTAGGTAAAGGTGGATCATATTCAGTCTCATCATTATCAAGATTCATATTGCAAAACAAAGATTTAATAGGGGACACATAAATAACTTTTAGATCTTCATCTTGATTTTCATAGGAATTGGAAGAACACGCTTTAATAAAGGCATCTTTCGTAGCACGCATCCTAGCGGTTCTTTCCTTGCACTCATCAATGGAAATTCTCATGGCTTTGAGAGACTCATTGATATCATGCTTAGGAGGAATAGATCTAAGCTTTAAAGAATCAACGTCAAGAGAAATTCTATCAATGTTCCTAGCCAATTCATCAACTTTAAGCAATTTCTCTTCAAGCAAAGCATTAAAATTCTTTTGTGAATTCATTAACTCTTTAACACTAGTCTCAAATTCAGAGGGTATCTTATTAAAATTTCCATAAGAGTTGTTGTAGGAATTTCCATAATTATTAGAAGGATTACTAGGATAAGGCCTAGGATTAAAGTTCCCTCTATACGCGTTGTTACCAAAATTATTCCTACCAACAAAATTCACATCCATAGATTCATTATTATTCTCAATCAAAGTAGACAAAGGCATATCATTAGGATCAGAAGAAACACTCTTAGTAGCAAATAATTTCATAAGTTCATCCATCTTTCCACTCAAAACATTAATTTCTTCTATCGCATGCACTTTTTTATTAGTAGATCTTTCAGTGTGCCATTGAGGATAATTAACCATAATATTATCTAGGAGTTTAGTAGCTTCTCCTAAAGTGATTTCCATAAAAGTGCCTCCCGTGGCCGAATCTAAAAGATTTCTAGAAGCAAAATTCAATCCGGCATAATTTTTTTGTATAATCGTCCACAAATTCAAACCATGAGTAGGGTAATTACGTATCATTAATTTGATTCTCTCCCAAGCTTGTGCAACATGTTCATGATCAAGTTGCTTAAAATTCATAATATCGTTTCTAAGAGAGATGATCTTAGCGGGAGGAAAATACTTAGAGATAAAAGCATCTTTGCACTTGTTCCAAGAAGCACTACTATTTTTAGGCAAAGACGAAAACCAAGCTTTAGCGCGATCTCTAAGCGAAAAAGGAATAGCTTCAATTTAACAATATCATTATCAATATCTTTCTTCCTTTGCATATCACATAAATCAACGAAGCTATTTAGATGAGTAGTGGCATCTTCATTAGGAAGGCCGGCGAATTGATCTTTCATAACAAGATTCAACAAAGCAGTATTGATTTCACAAGATTCAGTATTGGTAAGAGGAGCAATCGGAGTGCTAAGGAAATCATTATTGTTGGTATTGGTAAAATCACACAATTTGGTATTATCTTGAGCCATCGTGACAGGCAAGCAATCCAACACACGAGCAAACAAAAGCAAGCGAGAAAAAAGGCAAACAGAAAAGAGAGGGCGAATAAAACGGCAAGGGTGAAGTGGGGGAGAGGAAAACGAGAGGCAAATGGCAAATAATGTAATACGGGAGATAAGGGATTGTGATGGGTACTTGGTATGTTGACTTTTGCGTAGACTCCCCGGCAACGGCGCCAGAAATTCTTATTGCTACCTCTTGAGCACTGCGTTGGATTTCCTTGAAGAGGAAAGGATGATGCAACAAAGTAGCGTAAGTATTTCCCTTAGTTTTTGAGAACCAAGGTATCAATCCAGTAGGAGGCTACGCGCGAGTCCCTCGTACCTACACAAAGCAAATAACTCCTCGCAACCAACGTGAATAGGGGTTGTCAATCCCTTCACAGTCACTTACGAGAGTGAGATCTGATAGAGATGATAGAATATTTTTGGTATTTTTGGTATAAAGATGCAAAGTAAAATAAAAGCAAAGTAAAAAAGCAAAGGCAATAATAAAGTTATGGAAGATTAATATGATGAGAATAGACCCGGGGGCCATAGATTTCACTAGTGGTTTCTCTCAAGAGCATAAGTATTTTACGGTGGGTGAACGAATTACTGTTGAGCAATTGACAGAATTGAGCATAGTTATGAGAGTATCTAGGTATGATCATGTATATAGGCATCACGTCCGAGACAAGTAGACCGACTCACTGCATCTACTACTATTACTCCACACATCGACCGCTATCCAAGCATGCATCTAGAGTATTAAGTTCATAAGAACAGAGTAACGCATGTAAGCAAGATGACATGATGTAGAGGGATAAATTCATGCAATATGATAAAAACCCCATCTTGTTATCCTCGATGGCAACAACACAATACGTGCCTTGCTGCCCTACTGTCACTGGGAAAGGACACCGCAAGATTGAGCCCAAAGCTAAGCACTTCCCCCATTGCAAGAAAAACCAATCTAGTAGGCCAAACCAAACTGATAATTAAAAGAATTCAGAGAAGATTCAAATATTGTTCATAGATAATCTTGATCATAAACCCACAATTCATCAGTCTCAACAAACACACCCCAAAAATAAGATTACATCGAATAGATCTCCACGAGAGAGGGGGAGAACATTGTATTGAGATACAAAAAGAGAGAAGAAGCCATCTAGCTACTAACTATGGACCCGAAGGTCTGAGGTAAACTACTCACACTTCATTGGAGGGGCTATGGTGATGATGTAGAAGCCCTCCATGGTGGATTCCCCTTCCCATGAGCTCTAACAGGCCCCAAGATGGGATCTCGTGGAGTACAGAAGGTTGCAGCGGTGGAATTAGGTTTTGGCTCCGATCTCGATTGTTTGGGAGTGCGAGGTATATATAGGAGGAAGGAGTATGTCGGTGGAGCCGTGGGGCCCACGAGGTGGGAGCGCCCTAGGGGTAGGCGGATCCCCCACCTCGTGCCCACCTCGTTTCTTTCTTGACGAGGGTCCAAGTCTCTGGGTCATATTCGTGAGAAAATCACGTTCCCGAAGGTTTCATTCCGTTTGGACTCCGTTTGATATTCCGTTTCTTCGAAACACTGAAATAGGCAAAAAACAGCAATTTTGGGTTGGGCCTCCGGTTAATAGGTTAGTCCCAAAATTAATATAAAAGTGGAAAATAAAGCCCAATATTGTCCAAAACAGTAGAAAATATAGCATGGAGCAATCAAAAATTATAGATACGTTGGAGACGTATCAGCGGGTACTTCGCGTACGCTGTTGTTGGTGGAGAGCAGCCCGGACAGCAGCCCCCGCTCCAGCCCCCAGCGTAAGGTCACCACTCACTCCTCCACTGATGAATATTGGGGTGTGAATCCTTGATGCTGACCTAGCCGGGTTCGTAGGAGAAGAACGGCGGCAGGAGGAGCCGCTGAGGGCCACCCCAACACGCCGCCCCTCTCAACTACGCCGCCCCGAGGGGCGTCCCCACCAAGGGCATCCACCACCGAGCCCACGCATATGGAGGAGGAGGCGAACTTGGGTGCCGGGGGTTCTGCCTCGGCAAAAATTGCTGGTGGGGAGGGTGCCACTTTTTCTCAGCTTGAAGCGGGTAAGTCCTTTGCTTCCAATCCTCGCTCTTTCTTTTTCTTATTGAACCTTGACCTTGGCCCCGTCTCATCCTCTATTCTTAGTATCCAGATCCTTCCTCGGCAGACCGGGAGGATATCGACACTGTTATTTAGGAGGTCGCCGGGGACGCCGAGGCCGAGACCAACAAAATCGCCGCCGAGGAGGCCGCCAAGACTGCCGCTGAAGAGGCCACCAAGGAGCCTGCTGGGGAGGCCGACAAGGGGCCTGCCGGAGAGGCCGGCAAGGGGTCTGCTGGAGAGGCCGGCAAGGCCACAGCCGAGGAGGGGGTGGTTGACGACCAACCTTCCTCCTCTGCCACCTCCGGCTCGAGCAAGTACTTGAAGGTGGGCGACGACTTGTTCGTCCACCTGCCAAGAACGGCAAGCACCAGGGCGCCAACCGAAGGCGAGGCGTTCGACGACGAGGCGCTCGCCTCCGCCGGGGTCCAGGTCGTTGACGAACCAAGCGCCGGCGGCGGCGAATCCCAAGAGGAGTGATACGTCCATTTTGCATCATGCTTTTATATCGATATTTATCGCATTATGGGCTGTTATTTCACATTATGTCACAATACTTATGGCTACTCTCTTTTATTTTACAAGGTTTACATGAAGAGGGAGAATGCCGGCAGCTGGAATTCTGGGCTGGAAAAGGAGCAAATATTGGAGAGGTATTCTATGCAACTCCAAAAGTCCTGAGACTCCACGGAATATCTTAAAATAAATAAAGAAAAATCGTCACCAAAGATGAAGGCCAGGGGGCCCACACCCTGCTCACGAGGGTGGGGGGCGCGCCCCCTACCTCGTGGGCCCCCTGGTGGCTCTCTGATGCCCATCTTCTCCTATATGAAGTCTTACGATGAGAAAGAAACATTAAGCAACCTTTCGGGACGAGACTCCGCCGCCACGAGGCGGAACCTTGGCGGAACCAATCTAGGGCTCCGGGAGAGCTGTTCTACCGGGGACACTTCCCTCCGGGAGGGGGAAATCATCGTCATCATCATCACCAACGCTCCTCTCATTGAGAGAGGGAAATCTCCATCAATTTCTTCACCAGCACCATCTCATCTCCAAACCCTAGTTCATCTCTTGTATCCAATTCTTGTCTCCAAGTTCGGGATTGGTACTAGTAGGTTGCTAGTAGTGTTGATTACTCCTTGTAGTTGATGCTAGTTGGTTTATTTGGTGGAAGATCATATGTTCAGATCCTTTATGCATATTATTACCCCTCTGATTATGAACATAAATATGCTTTGTTAGTAGTTACGTTTGTTCCTGAGGACAAGGGAGAAGTCTTGCTATTAGTAGTCATGTGAATTTGGTATTCGTTCGATATTTTGATGAGATGTATGTTGTCTAGCCTCTAGTGGTGTTATGTGAACGTCGACTACATAACACTTCACCATTATTTGGGCCTAGAGGAAGGCATTTGGAAGTAATAAGTAGATGATGGGTTGCTAGAGTGATGAAGCTTAAACCCTAGTTTATGCGTTGCTTCGTAAGGGCTGATTTGGATCCACTTGTTTCATGCTATGGTTAGGTTTACCTTAATACTTTTGTTGTAGTTGCGGATGCTTGCAATAGAGGTTAATCATAAGTGGGATGCTTGTTCAAGTAAGAACAGCACCCAAGCACCGGTCCACCCACATATCAAATTATCAAATTACCGAACGCGAATCATATGAGCGTGATGAAAACTAGCTTGACGATATTCCCGTGTGTCCTCGGGAGCGTTTTTCCTATTTTAAGAGTTTGTCCAGGCTTGTCCTTTGCTACAAAAAGGATTGGGCCACCTTGCTGCACTTTATTTACTCTTGTTACTTGTTGCTCTTTACAATTTATCTTGTCACAAAATTATCTATTACCACTTATTTGAGTACTTGCAGGGAATACCTTGCTGAAAACCGCTTATCATTTCCTTCTGCTCCTCGTTGGGTTCGACACTCTTACTTATCGAAATGACTACGATAGATCCCCTATACTTGTGGGTCATCAAGACTCTTTTCTGGCGCCGTTGCCGAGGAGTGTAGCGCCTTTGGTAGGTGGAATTTGGTAAGGAAAAATTTATATAGTGTGCTGAAATTTACTGTCACTTGTTACTATGGAAAGTAATTCTCTGAGGGGCTTGTTCGGGGTATCTTCACCCCGTCCAATAGAGCAAAGAGTTGCTCCTCAACCTACTGAACCTATTGAAAATGAAACTCCTTTTGAATTTCCTTCGGGTATGATGGAAAAACTGCTAGCTAATACTTTTACAGGAGATGGAACAAAGTATCCTGATGAACATCTACTCTATGTGGATGAAGTGTGTGGACTATTTAAGCTTGCAGGTATACCTGATGATGTTGTTAAGAAGAAGGTCTTCCCTTTATCTTTGAAGGGAGACGCATTGACATGGTATAGGCTATGTGATGATACGAGATCATGGAACTATATAAGATTGAAATTGAAATTTCATCAAAAGTATTACCCTATGCATCTTTTTCATCGTGATCGCAATTTCATATATAATTTTTGGCCTCGCGAAGGAGAAAGCATCGCTCAAGCTTGGGGGAGGCTTAAATCAATGTTATATTCATGCCCCAATCATGAGCTCTCAAGAGTGACAATTCTTCAGAATTTTTATGCTCGGCTTTGTGATAACAATCGCACCATGCTCGATACTTCTTGTGCTGGCTCTTTTATGATGAAGACTATTGAATTCAGATGGAATTTATTGGATAAAATTAAACGCAACTCTGAAGATTGGGACCTCGACGATGGTAAGGAGTCAGGTATGACACCTAAGTTTGATTGTGTTAAATCTTTTATGGATACCAATATTTTCCGTAAGTTTAGCACTAAATATGGACTTGACTCTGAGATAGTAGCTTCTTTCTGTGAATCTTTTGCTACTTATGTTGATCTCCCCAAGGAGAAGTGGTTTAAATATCATCCTCCCATAGAAGTAAAAGTAGCTGCACCTATTAAAGTTGAAGAAAAGACTGTCACTTATAATGATCCTATTGTTCCTACCTCTTATGTTGAGAAACCACCTTTCCTGTTAGAATAAAGGATCATGCTAAAGCTTCAACTGTGGTTCGTAAAAGCAATATTAGAACTTATACACCTCCTGAGCAAGTCAAAGTAGAACCTAATATTGCTATTGTTAAAGATCTCTTGTCTGATAATATTGATGGGCATGTTATTCAATTCTGCGGTGAAACTGCTAGGATTGCTAAACCGTGTGCTAAATATAAACATAGACCTGTGGTAGGCGTGCCTGTTATTTCTGTTAAAATAGGAGATCATTGTTATCATGGCTTATGTGATATGGGTGCTAGTGCTAGTGTTATACCTTATGATTTATATAAAGAAACTAATCATGAAATTGCACCTGCTGAGTTAGAAGATATTGATGTTACAATTAAACTTGCCAATAGAGATACTATATCTGCAATGGGAATTGTTAGAGATGTTGAAGTCATGTGTGGGAAAACTAAATATCCTTCTGATTTTCTTGTTCTTAGTTCTCCACAAGATAGATTTTGTCCCATTATATTTGGTAGACCCTTTTTGAACACTCTTAATGCTAAGATAGACTGCAAAAAGAATGTTGTTACTATTGGCTTGGATAATATGGTTCATGAGTTTAATTTTTCTAAATTTAGTAAACGACATCGTGAGGAAGAATTGCCTAGTAAAAATGAAATTATTGGTCTTGCTTCTATTGCCGTACCTCCTAGTGATCCTTTAGAACACTATTTGCTAGACCATGAAAATGATATGTTCATGAATGAAAGAAGGGAAATAGATGAAGTATTCTTTAAACAGGATCCTATTCTGCAACACAATTTGCCTGTTGAAATCCTAGGGGATCCTCCTCCACCCAAGGGTGATCCCGTGTTTGAGCTTAAACCGTTGCCTGATAATCTTAAATACGCTTATCTTGATGAGAATAAAATATATCCTGTTATTATTAGTGCTAACCTTTCAGAGCATGAAGAAGAAAGATTATTGAAAACTCTGAAGAAGCACCATGCCACATTTGGATATACTCTTGATGATCTTAAGGGCATTAGTCCCACTCTATGTCAACATAAAATAAATTTGGAAGCGGATGCCAAACCAGTTCGTGATCCTCAACAACGTCTGAATCCTAAAATGAAAGAAGTGGTAAGAAAGGAAATACTAAAGCTTTTGGAGGCAGGTATAATTTATCCCGTTGCTGATAGTCAGTGGGTAAGCCCTGTCCATTGTGTCCCTAAGAAGGGAGGTATTACTGTTGTCCCTAATGATAAAGATGAATTGATCCCGCAAAGAATTATCACAGGTTATAGGATGGTAATTGATTTCATAAATTAAACAAAGCTACTAAGAAAGATCATTACCCTTACCTTTTATTGATCAAATGCTAGAAAGATTATGCAAACATACACATTATTGCTTTCTAGATGGTTATTCTGGTTTCTCTCAAATACCTGTGTCGGCTAAAGATCAATCAAAGACTACTTTTACTTGCCCTTTTGGTACTTTTGCTTATAGACATATGCCTTTTGGTTTATGTAATGCACCCGCTACCTTTCAAAGATGCATGATGGCTATATTCTCTGATTTTTGTGAAAAAATTTGTGAGGTTTTCATTGACGATTTTTCCATCTATGGTTCCTCTTTTGATGATTGCTTGAGCAATCTTGATCGAGTTTTGCAGAGATGTGAAGAAACTAATCTTGTCTTGAATTGGGAAAAGTGCCACTTTATGGTTAATGAAGGTATTGTCTTGGGGCACAAAGTTTCTGAAAGAGGTATTGAAGTTGATAAAGCCAAGGTTGATGCTATTGAAAAGATGCCATGTCCCAAGGACATCAAAGGTATAAGAAGTTTCCTTGGTCACGCCGGATTTTAAAGGAGGTTCATTAAGGACTTCTCAAAAATTTCTCGGCCTCTGACTAATTTATTACAAAAAGATGTACCATTTTTCTTTGATGATGATTGTGTAGAAGCATTTGAAATACTTAAGAAAGCATTAGTCTCCGCTTTTGTTGTTCAGCCACACGATTGAATTTACCCTTTGAAATTATGTGTGATGCTAGTGATTATGCTGTAGGTGCTGTTCTCGGGCAAAGAATTGATAAGAAATTAAATGTTATCCATTATGCAAGTAAGACTCTAGACAATGCTCAAAGAAATTATGCTACCACCGAAAAGGAACTTTTAGCAGTAGTATTTGCTGTTGATAAATTCAGACCCTATATTGTTGATTCTAAGGTAACTATCCACACTGATCATGCTGCTATTAAATATCTTATGGAAAAGAAAGATGCTAAACCTAGACTTATTAGATGGGTTCTCTTGCTGCAAGAATTTGATTTGCATATTGTTGATAGAAAAGGTGCTGAGAACCCCGTTGCAGATAACTTATCTAGGTTAGAGAATGTTCTTGATGACCCACTACCTATTGATGATAGCTTTCCTGATGAACAATTAAATGTCATAAGCACTTCTCGTAGAACTCCATTGTATGCTGATTATGCTAATTATATTGTTGCTAAATTTATACCACCTAGCTTCACATACCAACAAAAGAAAAAGTTTTTCTATGATTTGCGACATTACTTTTGGGATGACCCACATCTTTATAAAGGAGTAAATGGTGTTATTAGGCGTTGTGTACCGAGCATGAACAGGAACAAATCCTCACATAAGTGTCACTCCGAAGCTTATGGAGGACACCACGCTGGAGATAGAACTGCACATAAGGTATTGCAATCCGGTTTTATTGGCCCACTCTTCAAGGATGCCCGTAAGTTTGTTTTGTCTTGCGATGAATGTCAAAGAATTGGTAATATTAGTAGACGTGAAGAAATGCCTATGAATTATTCACTTGTTATTGAACCATTTGATGTTTGGGGCTTTGATTATATGGGACCTTTTCCTGCCTCTAATGGATATACACATATTTTGGTTGCTGTTGATTACGTTACTAAGTGGGTAGAAGCTATTCCAACTAGTAGTGCTGATCATAACACTTCTATTAAAATGCTTAAGGAAGTTATTTTTCCGAGGTTTGGAGTCCCTAGATATTTAATGACTGATGGTGGTTCCTGTCGGATTTCGGGTTCCGGCAGACCCTTGAGGTTCGAACACTGGGGTGCGCGCGGAGATCCAACCCTCCACCGTCTCGCACCTCGCCGAATCGCTGGGACCTAAACTACTAAATGGAACAGCACAAGAGACACGAGATTTATACTGGTTCAGGCCACTATTGTGGTGTAATACCCTACTGTCACGCCCAATATGCGACCCTATCCAAAAGGAACTCGACGGTCCCACCAAGGATAGACCCGCATATTGAAACACATTTGCAAGGTGGATATCATTACATCAACATTACATAATAGATGGGGATACGTACATAAGGCACAATGCCACAAGAATACAACAACATCATATACAAGATCAACATCCGACTACGGATGGAACATAAACAGAAACTCAAACAATATCCACCCTGCTAGCCCAGGCTGCCGACCTGGAACCTATCCCTGATCGAAGAAGAAGCAGAAGAACTCCAACACGAGCAAACATCGCTCTCACGTCATGAACATCGCAAACCTGTACCTGCAACTGGTGGTGTAGTAATCTGTGAGCCACGAGGACTCAACAATCCCATTACCATGGGTATCAAGACTAGCAAAGCTTAAAGGGAATGGAAGGGGTAAAGTGGTGAGGCTGCAGCAGCGACTAAGCATATATGGTGGCTAACATACGCAAATGAGAGCGAGAAGAGAAACAAAGGAACGGTCGTCAACTAGTAATGATCAAGAAGTGATCCTGAACTCCTACTTACGTCAGACATAACCCAGAAACCGTGTTCTCCTCTCGATCAACCCCGAAAAGAGACACTCACGGTTACGCACACGGTTGGTGTATTTTGGAAGAGTTTGCTTCGAGTTTACTATCACCGGATATTAACAAATTCCCATCTGCCACATAACCGCGGGCACGGCTCTCGAAAGTTTATACCCTGCAGGGGTGTCCCAACTTAGCCCATGATAAGCTCTCGCGATCAACGAAGGATATTCCTTCTCCCCGGGAAGACCCGATCAGTCTCGGAATCCCGGCTACAAGACATTTCGACAGCAATAAAACAAGACCAGCAAAGCCGCCCGATGCGCCGACAATCCCGATAGGAGCTGCACATATCTCGTTCTCAAGGCAACACCGGATGAGACTAGCTACGAGTAAAACCAGACCTCGAGTTGCTCCGAGGGGGCCCCGCAGGCAGCTCGGTTCAGGCCAGCACTTAGAGAAGCACAAGCCCGGGGGGGGGGGGGGCTAAAATAAAGATGACCCTTGGGCTCCGGAAACCAAAGGGAAAAAGGGCATAGGTGAGGCAAATGGTAAAACCAATGTTGGGCCTTCTTTGGAGGAGTCTTATTCAAAGCGAATGTCAAGGGGTCCCATAAATCACCCGACCGCGTTAGGGACGCAAAATCCGGGAACATAACACCGATATGACGGAAACTAGGGCGGCAAGAGTGGAACAAAACACCAGGCATAAGGCCGAGCCTTCCACCCTTTACCAAGTATATAGATGCATTAATAATGTAAGATATATTGTGATATCCCAACAAGTAAACATGTTCCAACAAGGAACAACATCTCCATGTTCCGACAAGGAACAAACTTCATCTTCACCTGCAACTAACAACGCTATAAGAGGGGCTGAGCAAAGCGGTAACATAGCCAAACAACGGTTTGCTAGGAAGGGTGCCAAAGGTTAGAGGCTGACATGGCAATTTGGGGTGGCTTGATAAACAGGTAATAGGAAGCGCAGCATAGCGATAGAACGAAGCAACTAGCATAGCAATGATAGTAGTGAGATCCAGGGTAGCGGTCATCTTGCCTAAAATCCCGCAAGGAAGAAGAACGAGTCCATGAAGAAGACGAACGGATGAAGCCGAACCAAGCGTAGAAGAACGAATCCTCACGATCGCAACGGAACAGGAACTAACAAGAAGAAGCACACAACAAGGTAAACACACCACACATGAACATGACATGATGCACAACCAAGCATGATGAATGACAAATCTAGATGAGGCTACTCATGGCAAGAGATGATGCAAACAAGAGCAACACATCAAAGCAAGTTTAAATGAGGCCGGGAACAACATATAACAATTCCGGTAAGTCCTCATATGCAAATTTCGAAATTGGTCCAGATCTGAATAAACCTTATGTTCAAGTTGTTAAACAGCAAGTTAAGATGCACCAAGATGATCTACACGAAATTCTAGTCAAGTTACATATAAAGTTCATTAGATTCGGAGCTACGGCCTAGAAGATATGAGCAAAACAAGATAAGCATGGCATTGATGCAAAATGCATACAAACATCACACAAACACATCAAAACAATGATGCAACATGATAATATGAAACTACATGCAAAAACAAGAAAGTTTCATATAGAGCACACTCAAAACGGAGCAACGGTTCAACACATACACACAATACAAGTCATGACAACAATCTGTCCAAAACAACAACTAGGCATATTGCAAGCATCAAAACAATATGCTACAGGACCTCAACAAGAAAACAAAAGGCATGGGCATGATTTACAGGTAAAGCATTACAAAACATGAACACTGAGCTATCTCCAGAAATCACTAGAACATGCTCAAAAAGACATGGCAAGATTGCAAATAATAACAGTTTCAGGCTTAGCAGGAAATAACATCAGGTTGCAATGTTTAGAGCTATCAAACAACATGTTACAGGAACTTATCATGGCAAACAAAGGCATGGCATGAATCTACTAATTGCATAGAACAAAAGTCCCTTAATGACCATGAGCCAAAAAGGATCAGAAAATATGATGGCACCCATGTAAACATGGCAAGTTATATTACAGATTCATACATGGCAGAAACAACGATAAGTAGGCATGTTGGTGAGCTTGAACCACTCACCACAAAGCAATACATGGCATGGAAAGGCAACCAACAGCAAGAAGACATGTTATAGAAGCCATAAATGGCAAGAACAACATCATAGCATACACGGATCAACTACAACAACCTTGGCAAAATTGAATAAAAATGTAAACAATCTGCCAGTAAACATTTTATAGCAAAAGTAGAGCTCGATTGACTCAAGCTATGGCACTCCATAATTGCAAAAAAGGGCATGGATGGATAGAGCATAACCATATGTTCAAAACATCCTTACTGAAGTATCTCAAAATAAGCATGGAACTCTCTGTAGCATCAAGTTAACATGGCATAAAAATATCAGCAAAACAGGGCTGAAATCAGCAACATCATGAAGCCTAGTTTGCATGCTTGTGCTAGTCACCACAGAGATCACAAAAATACATGGCATACACCCCTGTAAATATGGCATGGCATATTACAAAACACATGTAGAACTCAAGTTCATAGGATGCACACATCAATCATGGCAAAAATGACAAAAGTGCATGTTCTGATAAGAATCTGAAACTAACATCACATAGCCCTCTTCTAACAGCATTTAGGGCATCAATATGAGCTCAAATGTAAATGATGCAATGAGATGAAATGATCTACTCTTCGAGACGAACAATTTGACATATTATACGCACGAAACGGATCTACGGATGCAGAGTTATGGCATGATGAAAATGCAAGAAAATTATAGCAGATTCGGGACTTAGAGGAAATCGGGGAAGAAGTCAACCCAGGTCTGCACAGTTTTCGAGGCGAGGCGGATCTCGCGGAGAGCTCGTCGGAGATGGCGAGGAGGGGCGGAGGAGGCGGATCCGGGGCGGGCGGCGAGAAGGCGGCGGCGGCGGCCACGCCAAGTGGGCGGGCGGCGAGGACGAGGCCGGGCGACGAGGGCCAAGCCGGAGGCGGGCGGGCGGCAGGCGGCGAGGCGGGTGGGCGGCGCCCTCGGGGCATGGCGGCGGCGGACGACGCCGACCGACGAGGCAGCGGGGAGGATGAAGGGCGACTGGGCGGCGAGGCGGGTCGCGGAGGAGGCCAAGGCGACGAGGCGGCGGAGGTCTGGCGGCGGGGCAGGCCGAGGAGCGTGGCGCCAGGCGGAGCCGGGCGGCGGAGGCTCGGGCGGCCTTGGGCCCGGTCATGCCCGGGCGGGCCGCCATGGGCTCCATGGGCCAGGCGGCGGGAGGTGGCGGCGAGCCACGTGTGTGATGCCACTGGCTCGGGCGGCGGCGCAGACGTCCGTGGCGCCGGACATGTCCGGAGGCGGCGAGGGAGATTTTTAGGGTTAGGGGGGGAATTCATCCGTGAAAATTTCGGGGGAGGCACATATTTATAGGTAGAGGGAGCTAGGAGAGTCCAAATGAGGTGTGGTTTTCGGCCACGCGATCGTGATCGAACGACCGAGATCATGGAGGGGAGTTAGGTGGGTTTTGGGCCAGTTGGAGGGGGTGTTGGGCTGCAACTCAAAGAGGGCTTTTGCGGTTACCCGGTTAACTGTTGGAGTATCAAACGACCTCCAAATGGCACGAAACTTGACAGGCGGTCTACCGGTGCTATACCAAGGCCGCTTGACGAACCTCGGACCATTCCGAGACCGTTAAACACCCGCACATGAAAAGAGGTAAAAGGGGGCGCCGGGAGACATAGGAGTGCTGGATTGGAAAACGGACAACGGGGAAAATGCTCGGATGCATGAGACGAACACGTATGCAAAATGAAATGCACATGATGACATGATATGAAATGCAGATGATGACATGGCAAAGTGCAACACGCAAGCACATGACATGGCAACGACGCCGAATAACTGGAAGACACCTGGCGCATCGAATCCGGGGCGTTACAACACTCCTCCAGTAACAAGAGATCTCGTCCCGAGATCTTAGGACCGAGACGGAAGGGAAAAGGGATGAGGTGAAACAATAACTCAAGAGAAGAAGCAAAGAATCAAGAGCACTCAAGAAGAAGAGAGGAACGACAAAAATGACGAGAATCGAAAGCTCACTGAATCAGATAGATTATGAAACAACTCGTTCTAACCGGAGTGGTTAGAATGAGAAAAGAAACGAATAAGATTGAAAGGATTTAGGTAGCACTCCTGCTGAAACATGGAGGGATAGAACACGAGCTTGAGAGGATGGAATGATACTTGATGAAGACATGGCACAAAACCTCCGGAAAGAATTTAAAGAGTTGGATGAAAAGAACGGAGAAGAAAATGACAACTAGTGCCAGGAATGAAATTGAAAGCAACCTTACAAGAAAGGATTGAACAGAGTTGTTGGAAATTCAACAACAAAAGAATAAGCTTGTTGTGGACTTATGGATTACATCTCAAAATTATGAGGTGATAGCCAACCACAAGCGGAAAAGATTGAATAGCTGAGAGGAACAAAGGAATGCAAAACTCCACTTCAAAAGAATACGGAGATTTAATTACACTTAGAGATGCAAGAAGAAAAGATATTTGAATTCCACCACAATATTGATGAAACTCTTGAAGAAAGAGTTAAATAAATCATGAAGAACCACCATGAAGAACTCCGGTAACAAAAAGATGATGATTTAGAATGAAGGAAGAAAGAATAAGACTAAAGCCTTGCGATGATTTAGATGGAGGTTCCGACGAGATGGCCGAGAAAATTGAACTCCGGAAAAGAAAAGATGAAAACACTTGGAACTAGAATTTATTCATCAAGAACAAACTCCGAAGGAAGGGATTAGACACTTGGAGGAAATAAGAATAAGATTTATTGTATGCTTATCCTTCATCAAATTAAATTGATGACAAGCAATGGATTTTGCATACTACTTATTCTTCTTGAAAAAGAGTTGAGAAGTGACATAACGCAAACTTGAGAAGGTCTTCATGAACCACCGGTAGGATTGAAAAGAACGAATGGATTAAAATGATAATCAAAGAAAAAGAATCTTGAATGAACCACCGTAAGAAATGAAAATGAACGAAGAGAAGAGAACGAATCGCCGGAAAGAATTATAAACCACGAAGACACTTGAGGGAAAATTTGAGACAAGAGAACGAAGAGATCGCGAACTGATTTGACGAATGCTTGAACGAAGCACCGGAAGAATATTGAGATGAACGAAAGGGCACGGATATAGAATAATTGAGAGAATGAAGCAGAAATTTTGGGACGAGGAAATCTTCTGAAATGGAGGTCTCCAGATAATTGTAACAGAAAAGCAACTCCTGAAATACTCCGGATTGATGAAAAGAATTTCTGACAAACGGAATAATTCAAGAGGATAGCATGAAGCTAGAACCACGAATCTTCGGGAGAACGGACAAGATTTAAGAGAAAATTCTACGACGGTCTTCAAATGTTCAGAATGATGACGAGAACCACCATGCAGAATTGTTGAGACACTCCGGGAGAATGAAATACAAAGAGGTTGAGCCAACAATGAAAAGAATTTGAAAGAGATCTTGGGAAGGCGTCTGACTAATGAAATTCATTCTTACGGCAAACTCCGAAAAGAATTGGGAATAGCTCCGGGGAAATAGAACAGTCAGGTAAGATCCTGGGAAAAGGCCTGTGGGTTAGGGCCCACTGAAAAGAAACACCGTTGGAAAAGATTGTTGAACAGATAGATGAAGCACCGGAACAAATAAATTTTTGACTGAGGTGATAACCTCGAATTAATTGGAACATAGACGAATCTCTTGAGATGTCTTCGGAACTCCGGAATGATAAACTGGCGAGAGGCGAACGAGCAAAGAGAACACTTCGAAGGAAAAGAATATGATTAACCCGAAAAACTTGATTTGAGTGCACCGGAAAAAGAAAGGGGTGAAGAATGACGAACAAGACGAGAAACCACTGGTAGAAATGATTGATAGAAGACTGACGAGGCTCCATACGAATGAAATTGATGGTCGAAACAGACTCAGGCTCCGGGAATAAGAGGGTGGGAGGGCGGGAAAACACAGGCAACTTGGAAGGGGAACCGACGACTATCTTGAAGAGAAAACACCAGTTGAAATCATTGAGGAGAGAAGGCAAAGACTTCGCACGAGTAGGAAGCATACTTGATCACGGGCTCCGGTTCCGAGAAGAAGAAGGGTGGGCGGGTGGGAAAAGAAAACAACTGAGGATTGAACTTGCAAGGATGAAGAGGCTCGAGTCGACTTGACGGGAAAAGCACCGGATGAAAAGAGCTGAGGAACAACGATCGAAAACCAACTGCGTGAACCTAAAGAAAAATTTGAAGGGGAAGAGGAGTAATTCAAAACACCTACGTCAAAATTCCTGACCAGAACGACGAAGGGGCTGAGGAGTAAAAAGAAATCCTACTCTCCGATATAACTAGACTCCGAAAAAGATTTTATTCTAGAATCAACTGCGGCCAAACTACACGATCAATCAAGGGGGCTCCTAGGGTCGGTCGAGGCTCTGATACCAACTTGTCACGCCCAATATGCGACCCTATCCAAAAGGAACTCGACGGTCCCACCAAGGATAGACCCGCATATTGAAACGCTTTTGCAAGGTGGATATCATTACATCAACATTACATAATAGATGGGGATACGTACATAAGGCACAATGCCACAAGAATACAACAACATCATATACAAGATCAACATCCGACTACGGATGGAACATAAACAGAAACTCAAACAATATCCACCCTGCTAGCCCAGGCTGCCGACCTGGAACCTATCCCTGATCGAAGAAGAAGCAGAAGAACTCCAACACGAGCAAACATCGCTCTCACGTCATGAACATCGCAAACCTGTACCTGCAACTGGTGGTGTAGTAATCTGTGAGCCACGAGGACTCAGCAATCCCATTACCATGGGTATGAAGACTAGCAAAGCTTGAAGGGAATGGAAGGGGTAAAGTGGTGAGGCTGCAACAGCGACTAAGCATATATGGTGGCTAACATACGCAAATGAGAGCGAGAAGAGAAACAAAGGAACGGTCGTCAACTAGTAATGATCAAGAAGTGATCCTGAACTCCTACTTACGTCCGACATAACCCGAAACCGTGTTCTCCTCTCGATCAACCCGAAAAGAGACACTCACGACGTTACGCTTTACGGTTGGTGTATTTTAGAAGAGTTTGCTTTGAGTTTACTACAACCGGATATTAACAAATTCCCATCTGCCACATAACGCGGGCACGGCTCTCGAAAGTTTATACCTGCAGGGTGTCCCAACTTAGCCCATGATAAGCTCTCGCGATCAACGAAGGATATTCCTTCTCCCGGGAAGACCCGATCAGTCTCGGAATCCGGCTACAAGACATTCGACACAATAAAACAAGACCAGCAAAGCCGCCCGATGCGCCGACAATCCCGATAGGAGCTGCACATATCTCGTTCTCGTGGCAACACCGGATGAGACTAGCTCTGAGTAAAACCAGACCTCGAGTTGCTCGAGGGGCCCTGCAGTAGCTTCGGTTCAGGCCAACACTTAGAGAAGCATCGCGGGGGGCTAAAATAAAGATGACCCTTGGGCTCCGAAACCCAAGGGAAAAAGGGCATAGGTGAGGCAAATGGTAAAACCAATGTTGGGCCTTCTTTGGAGAGTCTTATTCAAAGCAAACTGTCAAGGGGGTCCCATAAATCACCCGACCGCATTAGGGACGCAAAATCCGGGAACATAACACCGGTATGACGGAAACTAGGGCGGCAAGAGTGGAACAAAACACCAGGCATAAGGTCGAGCCTTCCACCCTTTACCAGGTATATAGATGCATTAATAATGTAAGATATATTGTGATATCCCAACAAGTAAACATGTTCCAACAAGGAACAACATCTCCATGTTCCGACAAGGAACAAACTTCATCTTCACCTGCAACTAACAACGCTATAAGAGGGGCTGAGCAAAGCGGTAACATAGCCAAACAACGGTTTGCTAGGAAGGGTGCCAAAGGTTAGAGGCTGACATGGCAATTTGGGGTGGCTTGATAAACAGGTAATAGGTAGCGCAGCATAGCGATAGAACGAAGCAACTAGCATAGCAATGATAGTAGTGAGATCCAGGGTAGCGGTCATCTTGCCTGAAATCCCGCAAGGAAGAAGAACGAGTCCATGAAGAAGACGAACGGATGAAGCCGAACCAAGCGTAGACGAACGAATCCTCACGATCGCAACGGAACAGGAACTAACAAGAAGAAGCACACAACAAGGTAAACACACCACACATGAACATGACATGATGCACAACCAAGCATGATGAATGGCAAATCTAGATGAGTCTACTCATGGCAAGAGATGATGCAAACAAGAGCAACACATCAAAGCAAGTTTAAATGAGGCCGGGAACAACATATAACAATTCCGGTAAGTCCTCATATGCAAATTTCGAAATTGGTCCAGATCTGAATAAACCTTATGTTCAAGTTGTTAAACAGCAAGTTAATATGCACCAAGATGATCTACACGAAATTCTCGTCAAGTTACATATAAAGTTCATTAGATTCGGAGCTACGGCCTAGAAGATATGAGCAAAACAAGATAAGCATGGCATTGATGCAAAATGCATACAAAAATCACACAAACACATCAAAACAATGATGCAACATGATAATATGAAACTACATGCAAAAACAAGCAAGTTTCATATAGAGCACACTCAAAACGGAGCAACGGTTCAACACATACACACAATACAAGTCATGACAACAATCTGTCCAAAACAGCAACTAGGCATATTGCAAGCATCAAAACAACATGCTACAGGACCTCAACAAGAAAACAAAAGGCATGGGCATGATTTACAGGTAAAGCATTACAAAACATGAACACTGAGCTATCTCCAGAAATCACTAGAACATGCTCAAAAAGACATGGCAAGATTGCAAATAATAACAGTTTCAGGCTTAGCAGAAATAACATCCAGGTTGCAATGTTTAGAGCTATCAAACAACATGTTACAGGAACTTATCATGGCAAACAAAGGCATGGCATGAATCTACTAATTGCATAGAACAAAAGTCCCTTACTGACCATGAGCCAAAAAGGATCAGAAAATATGATGGCACCCATGTAAACATGGCAAGTTATATTACAGATTCATACATGGCAGAAACAACGATAAGTAGGCATGTTGGTGAGCTTGAACCACTCACCACAAAGCAATACATGGCATGACAAGGCACCCAACAGCAAGAAGACATGTTATAGAAGCCATAAATGGCAAGGACAACATCATAGCATACACGGATCAACTACAACAACCTTGGCAAAATTGAATAACATGTAAACAATCTGCCAGTAAACATTTTATAGCAAAAGTAGAGCTCGATTGACTCAAGTTATGGCACTCCATAATTGCAAAAAAGGGCATGGATGGATATATCATAACCATATGTTCAAAACATCCTTACTGAAGTATCTCAAAATAAGCATGGAACTCTCTGTAGCATCAAGTTAACATGGCATAAAAATATCAGCAAAACAGGGCTGAAATCAGCAACATCATGAAGCCTAGTTTGCATGCTTGTGCTAGTCACCACAGAGATCACAAAAATACATGGCATACACCCCTGTAAAGATGGCATGGCATATTACAAAACACATGTAGAACTCAAGTTCATAGGATGCACACATCAATCATGGCAAAAATGACAAAAGTGCATGTTCTGATAAGAATCTGAAACTAACATCACATAGCCCTCTTCTAACAGCATTTAGGGCATCAAGATGAGCTCAAATGTAAATGATGCAATGAGATGAAATGATCTACTCTTCGATACGAACAATTTGACATATTACACGCACGAAACGGAGCTACGGATGCAGAGGTATGGCATGATGAAAATGCAAGAAAATTATAGCAGATTCGGGACTTAGAGGAAATCGGGGAGAAGAAGTCAACCCTGGGTCTGCACGGTTTTCGAGGCGAGGCGGATCTTGCCGGAGCTCGTCGGGGATGGCGAGGGAGGGGCGGAGGAGGCGGATCCGGGGCGGGCGGCGGCCACGGCCAAGTGGCAGTGGCGAGGGACGAGGCCGGGCGACGAGGCCAAGCCGGGAGGCGGGCGCGGCGGCGAGGCGGTGGCGGGCGGCTGGCGCCCTCGGGGCATGGCGGCGGCGGACAACGCCACCGGGCGAGGCGGCGGGAGGATGAAGCGGCGATGGGCGGCGAGGCCGGGTCGCCGGAGGAGGCCAAGGCGACAGGAGGCGGCGGTGTGCGGGGCGCGGCGGAGGCAGGGAGCGGCGGCGGCGAGGCGGGCGGAGCCGGGCGGCGGAGGCTCGGGCGGCGGCTTGGGCCCGGCCGCGCCCGGGCGGGCGGCCGTGGCTCCATGGGCCAGGCGGCGGGGCGGGCGGCGAGCCACGTGGGCGCGATGCCACTGGCTCGGGCGGCGGCGCAGACGTCCGGTGGCGCGGACATGTCCGGAGGCGGCGAGGAGATTTTAGGGTTAGGGGAATTCATCCATGAAAATTTGGGAGGCACATATTTATAGGTAGAGGGAGCTAGGAGAGTCCAAATGAGGTGCGGTTTTCGGCCACGCGATCGTGATCGAACGACCGAGAGCATGGAGGGGAGTTAGGTGGGTTTTGGGCCAGTTGGAGGGGGTGTTGGGCTGCAACTCAAAGAGGGCTTTTGCGGTTACCCGGTTAACTGTTGGAGTATCAAACGACCTCCAAATGGCACGAAACTTGACAGGCGGTCTACCGGTGCTATACCAAGGCCGCTTGATGAACCTCGGACCATTCCGAGACCATTAAACACCCGCACATGAAAAGAGGTAAAAGGGGGCGCCGGGAGACATAGGAGTGCCAGATTGGAAAACGGACAACGGGGAAAATGCTCGGATGCATGAGACGAACACGTATGAAAAATGAAATGCACATGATGACATGATATGAAATGCAGATGATGACATGGCAAAGTGCAGCACGCAAGCACATGACATGGCAACGACGCCGAATAACTGGAAGACACCTGGCGCATCGAATCCGGGGCGTTACACCTACTCCAGTGTGTGGTGTGGTAGATTGCCTCTTGGGCTGATGAGGGACAATACAAGGAAGAACAACCTCGCGAGGTTCTGTTCTTGGCGGGTGCGATGAACTGCTAGGTGGGGTTCAGTCGCTCTAGCTACTGGTTTCTTAATGAGGATCCGGATCCCTCTTCCCTGGGGGTGGCTACTCCTATTTATAGGCGAAGGCCCTGGGCCTCTTCCCAAATATTGAGCGGGAAGGGCGCCAACAATTAGCCATTTTGAAGGGAACATGGTACACTTATCGACTAAAGTTGGTCCTCGCTTTGCCAAAGGCTCTGGTGATGGACTTTCTTTGGGCTCCACGATGACTCCTTCCGGCCGTTGGGCTGGTCTTGGTCTTGTTGCCCTCAAGCGGATGCCTTTGCTTGATGCTCTCGCTGCGCTTGCTCCCTTTGCATGAAAGAGGAAAGGAGGACACTGCGGGCTGGCGCCGGATGGCGCCCTTGGTGTCATGGCTTGCGTCATGGGCACCTCGCGAGTACCTGCTTTGAACTCTCCGCCTCCTCATGAGCCCACTGACGAGGCCGTGCTTGAGGAAGCTCCTTGTCGTCCGCCCATGAGGCTTGCCCCTCGCGAGGTCTTGAGCTGCGTTGATGAAGATGGGCCGTCTGGGCCTCCTTGAGCCACGCCGCAGCCGCAGCGAGCAAGTCTGGGACCCCGTTCCCGTAACGCCGACAATAGCCCCTGGCCCACGGCGCCCGAACTTGGCGGCGAGAGGCGAAAGGGCAAGTCTGAAGCGTCGCGGGCCCTAACAGCCTGCGACCTTAGGCGCCAGCGTGGCGGTTGATTGGACGATCGCCTTCGCTTCCCACGATGCCTCGGTAACCACCCGGATTCGACAAGTCCTCGCATGCGAGTCGGTCATGATTACCAGTGATCGTGGAGGCCGACGGTTGGCCTTCGCCGGCTATAAATGCACGGCAGCGCGCCCTTCGATCTATCCTTCTGCTTCTCCTCCTCCTCATTTCGTCTGGTTGCCATGGCTCCGATCCGCCGCTTCTCCACGGAAGAGAAGGGAAAGGCTCCTCAAGAGCATCCTGACCTGCTCCCCCCAAAGAAGCGGCTTGCCCTCTAGTGTCAGGGCAAGAGCGCTCGCCAGGAGGCGCCCATGCCCTGGTGCGAGCGGCCGCTACCAGGCTTCCCTCTTCCCTTGTACGCGCTCATTGGCGGCTCTGAAGGAGGCGACGCCGGACTCCACGAGCGGCGCCGCCGACGACGTCGGCGGGTCACGAAGGTGTGCGTCTTCCCCCCTGGAGTCCATGCCGAGGGCTCCTGCCGGGAGTTCGTGCTTCACGCCGCCACGCCTCCTAAATCTTGGATTCGTCTTCCTTCTTTCTTCGCCTCCGTCGTCCGCGAAGGAACCCCTGGGACTCGCTGCAACACACCGGCTGCGGCACCCTGTGACGAGGCAGAGGTCGCGATAGTTGCCCAGGCGAGGTCTTCATGACTCGAGGCTGGGGCGAGGTCGCCTGGGTCTCTGGGGCGAGGGCCCTCACGATCCACTGGAGTACGATGGTGCTTGGTGGTGTCCTTCAAGGTCTTCGACGGAGGGTCATCGGCTGGAGTGCTGCCCCAGAGAGGTGGTCGGGTCTGCTGCGGTGAGACACAGGCCGGCCGACCGCCCCTTGGCCGCTCCTCAGCGGCAAGGCGCCGGAGGATCAGCGACTCCGCCCGAGCTCTTGCGACGCCGGAGACGGCGGCAGCCGCTGAGCCTCCGGCGCGCGCCGCTCCCGGAGCAGGTCGGGCTCGTCAGTCGTCGCCGCCTGATCTGGATGGGGTTGGCGCCGGACCGGGTGGCCCATTGTTGATGATGGCATATGTCGCGACGCCCCCTGTAGTTAGGATTCCTTAGGTTGCCCGCCTTTTGTTCCTGCGAGGAGCCAAGAATATACCCCACGGGGGCTTGTAAGATGTTTGTAGCTCCATCCGTCAATATAATCCTTTTTATGAAGCAGTGCGAGATGCTCATTCCGTTCTAGCTCGATTTCCTCCTTTCGGTCCTCACGAGGGCACGATGCTCGCGCCGACAGGTCCCAGTCCCAAGGTGGCTTCACCGTCGGCTGGTATGCAGGTCATGGTGCCGTGGTCAAGGCTAGGAGGTGGCGCCCCGAGGTCCGTAGAGCCCCTGAGTCGCGATGCTCAGGGGGTTCCCCTTGGCACTCAAGCAGCCATCATTCGGTGAGAAAGGAGAGCGACGTTGCTAACACGGGGTTGCATTGAGTGTGGGGATGGTGTTGCGATAACTAGTGTGTCCTGAGGGTGACTTATCTCGAGGGTCAGGACAATGCTTCCTGGTGCGGCGCTAGGTCCGTGCCTTGGCAGGCGAGAGATTGCGTGGCGAGGTCGTTTCGTGCTCATTGGAGGGACCCTGCAGGTTCACCACAAAAGGAACAAGAGCTCGCTGTGGCGATCGTTAGTTCTGCCATTAGTTGCTTGGGAGAGGCGCGAGAGGCCTCGCGAGGTGTGTTGTGGTACCCGTGAGCCAGTAGCAGGCTCACGGGCCCTACCTCAAGGCGGGTTGCGCTGGCTCTGGCCTTATCTTGAGTGTGTTCCTGCAAATTTGGCGGATGCGGTGCTCTCGTCTTGGTCCGGCTCTCGGGCTGGTCTCGGCCGTCGGTGGCAAGCCAGGTCGCGATGCCATGGACAAGACCAGAGGGTGAGGGCCGGAGAGCTGGTAGGAGCCCTGAGTCGCGATGCTCAGGCACCCCCCCCCCTTAACGCGCAAGCTGGGTTAGATGACGAAACTCTACGTCCTCGGGTCCCGGCTCTCGGGCTGGTCTCAGCCATCGCTGGCAAGCTAGGTCGCGATGCCATGGACAAGACCAGAGGGTGAGGGCCGGAGAGCCGGTAGGAGCCCTGAGTCGCGATGCTCAGGCACCCCCCCTTTAACGCGCAAGCTGGGTTAGATGCAGCAACTCTACGTCCTCGAGTCCCGACTCTCGGGCTGGTCTCACCGTCGGCTGGCAAGCCGGTCGCGATGTCATGGACAAGACCAGAGGTGAGGGCGGAGAGCCGGTAGGAGCCACGAGTCGCGATGCTCGGGCACCCCCTTTAGCGCAAGCTAGGTTAGATCAGCAACTCTCGTCCTCGGGTCCGGCTCTCGGGCTGGTCTCACCTTTTGGCAAGCCAGTCGCGATGCCATGGACAAGACCAGAGGGTGAGGGCGGAGAGCCGGTAGGAGCCCAGTCGCGATGCTCATGCACCCCCCTTTAACGCATAAGCTCGGGTTAGATGACGAAACTCACGTCCTCGGGTCCGGCTCTCGGGCTGGTCTCACCTTTGTTGGCAAGCCAGTCGCGATGCCATGGACAAGACCAGAGGGTGAGGGCGGAGAGCGGTAGGAGCCCTGAGTCGCGATGCTCGTGCACCCCCTTTAACGTGCAAGATTCCATCACCCAGGAAAAGGCACCAAATAACAAGCATGGTGGAGCGAGCATAATCCTAAGGAAAACGTAAGAAGGATACATGCTGCTGGGACAGGCCCGAGCGGCTTGGGGATGATGCAGCCCGAGGGGCGCCCCCAACAGGATAGGCTAATGACATGAAATAAAAGGGGTACATGCCGCAGGGACGGACCCACGCGGCCTGGGAATAATGCGGCCCTGAAGGCGCTCCCAGCCGGAAACAAAACTTAAAGATGTCACCTGGTGATGTTGGGGACAAAGGGGTGTTGGTGTAGCAGACTCGGTGGGCTGCGGGAGCCGATCCTCACGAGCCCCCAGGCCTGGGGGCCTCGGGAGGATCCGGAGGCGCTGGCGGCTCCTCGGGGCCATCTCCATCTCCGCCGAGGCTGCGGGCGTGCTCGACCTCTCGAGCCTCCAGGATGGCCCTCATGAGATGCTGGTGCGCAGCAACCGCGTTTGGCAGGCCGTGCGCACGTAGCTGTGGGGCGGGCCCTCGCAACGTCCCACTCGCGAGGGCCAGAGGCGCTCTTGAGACGCGGCTCGGTTGAGCCTGGTATGTCGATGCAGACGCGCAGCCCACCATCCTCGCTGGATGGGGGCCACAGTGAGTGGCGGTGGCTGCCCTCATGACCCTTGACTCTGTAGCTCTGAATGGCCTTGCCGACGAACTCCCGAGGGTTCGGCCCTCCTTGCCTTGCTCTCGCTTATGGAAGCGTGCTTCAAGCACGCCCCACGTGGTGCCCAGCGCCTCCCTCGTGACCTTGGCGAGGTCGGCGGCCCTCTGGGAGAGCCCCGAGCCCGTCTGAGGAGGGTGCCGGCGCGCTTTCCTATGCGATGGAAGGAGGCTCCCCCTGGCCCGGTCACGGGCCTGAGGGCCTGCCTCTTGAGGAGCCGGGCGGTCGATGTCTTCTTCTTCTTGGAGTGCGGCCTCGGGAGGCCTCCTGCTGCTGTGGTGCAGGTCTTCTAGCGATGCGGCTGAAAGGATCGCTCGGGGAGCACTGCTGCGTCTCTCTCTTCACAGGCACCGTGATGACCCGCCGCTTCTGGCATCTTGAGGGCGTTGTAGCCGTGGTGGGTTCTGACCATGAATTTGGCAGCGCCGGTACCCGAGGATGGCGTTATCTGGCGGCGAATGTGGGCGACGTCGAAGTCGATGAGCTCGGTGTGGTAGTTGTCGCGAGCCCGAAGGTGTCGGGAAGGCGGACCTGCCCGATCGGGACCGTGGAGCCGTCGGTGACTCCGGAGAAAGGCTTGGTTGGCTGAAGGCTGACCGTAAGGCACGAAGATTGTTGAATGTTTCAACCAGACGGGGCGTTGAGTCCTGCCCGCGCCGTCGATGAGGGTCTTGGTGACCAGCACGTTGTCGATGATTGGGGAACAAAGCATCGGAGAACTCCGGCTGTGGCCGCGCACTTGAGCTGATCCGCTGAGCTGAACGTGATGGCGCACGCCGACCACCTGAGAGGGCGCGCGGCCTCGAGCTTGGGGAGGACTGCATTCACTTCGCGGGTGAACTGCTTGAAGATGCGCTGAGAGGCTGGGGCTTGAGCTCCGCCCAGGATGCAGGCGATCGCACGCGGTTCCTGGAGGCCCCCAGCCCCCTCGTCCTGATGACGGTCCTCAATTCTCCTTGGCTGCGGCGGCAGCGGAGGGAGGCTTGTGTTCCCCTGCGGGCGATCAGCCTCGCGAGGCGGGTCTTGCCAACGGACCTCGCGAGGTTGGTCGCGCCACCCTTGGCGCGGGCCGCGGTCTTCCCAGCGTCCTGCATTCCTTCCTCCTCCTCGGCCAGAGCCTGGTCGCTGCGCTCGAGGCGTCTGCCGACCCTTCCTTCGCATACGGCCCGGAGCTCTTTGGCATTCATTGGTGTTGTGGGTGTGGAGGTCGTGGTACACGCAGTACCGACTGCCCTTGGAGGACTCGGGCTGGTCTCGCCCGCTTGGTGTGCGGTTCGGCCATGAGTACGGCAGCCCCTTGCGCTTCACGTCCTTGGCCTTGGACTTCTTTTCTTCGGGAGCCACGGCAGGAAGCTCGAGGAGGGAGGGGTGCCCCTCCTCAGCCCTGGCGCACTTGGTCGCCAAGTTGAACAGCTCCAAGGAGGTGCACAGATCTTCATGCATCGCCAGCTCCCCCTTCATCTTGACGTCGCCGCGCCGTCGGAGAAGGCGAGATGATGGCCTCCTCCGTTACCACAGGGATCTTGAGGTAGCGTTGTTGAAGCGCTGGATGTACTTTGCAGGTTTCCGGCTGCTGCTTGATTCGGCGCATGTCGCTCACGGCGGGTGGCGGTCGCGAGTACCTCGGAAGTTGGCGATGAAGCGGGTGCGCATCTCGGCCCGAGAAGAGATCGTGCTCGGGGCCGATTCAAGAGCAGTGCGGGCTCCGTCCTTGAGCGCCATGGGAAACCAGTTCGCCATGACCTTTTCATCCCCGTTGGCAGCCTCGATGCCCAGCTCATAGAGCTGGAGGAACTCCGTAGGGTCAGCTGTGCCGTCGTAGCGAGGAGGCAGGTCTGGCTTGAACTTGGCGGGCCACGCGACGCTGCGCCTTCCGGAGGTGAAAGCGCGGCAGCCCGCCGTGGCCGCTGGGGGCCTCGGACGACAGAGAGCTTGGTCTTGCGGGCCTCCTTGCGCCTGGCTGGGGCAGCGAGGTCTGACATGCTGGGCGGGAGCGCTCGGGCAGCTTCGTGGGCAAGGAACCGTGACAGCTCTGCTCTTGCAGCGCGGCGCGTGGCGGAGCGGGTTCCGCCAGGGCGCGCGCCTTGGGGCTGGCGCCTTCTTGAGGAGGAGGCGGCTGGCGCCCAGGAGCTTCATCGTCTGCTTGCGAAGCGGGCGTGCAGCAGCGAGACGGACGGTGCGGGGCGCCTCTGCAGCGCAGAGCGAGCTCGGGCGACTTCGGTCGAGCCATTCTTCGTAGACGTCGTCGATGGGCGGTAGCGCAGGAGCTCGTTTGCGCGATGAGGGCAGCCCGAGCCTCCATGGCGCGCTGGCGACGCGTGACGAAGAACCAGCGAGGGTGGCGGCGGCGTGGCGGTGCGGCCGTCCGCCTCATGGATGGGTCTTTGGGGCGATGCTTGTTGCTCGTTCCCGCCGGGCGGTGGCGGCGTTGACGGCAGGTGGGAACGACGAGGGCGCCCGCCGACGGAGCTGTCTGGCGACATGGGAGGCGAGGGCGGCTCGGCGCTTCGGCTTCGGCGCGGCCCGACAGGCGCCGACATGGTTGCGGTGGTCGGGAAGAACGAGGCGACGACAGCAGATTCCGCGCACCTACGGGCGCGCCAAATGTCGGATTTCGGGTTCCGGCAGACCCTTGAGGTTCGAACACTGGGGTGCGCGCGGAGATCCAACCCTCCACCGTCTCGCACCTCGCCGAATCGCTAGGACCTAAACTACTAAATGGAACAGCACAAGAGACACGAGATTTATACTGGTTCAGGCCACCATTGTTGTGTAATACCCTACTCCAGTGTGTGGTGTGGTAGATCGCCTCTTGGGCTAATGAGGAACAATACAAGGAAGAACAGCCTCGCAAGGGTCATTCTTGGCGAGTGCGATGAACTGCTAGGTGGGGTTCGATCGCTCTAGCTCTGGTTTCTTAATGAGGATCCGGATCCTCGTGCCTCGGGGTGGCTACTCCTATTTATAGGCGAAGGCCTGGGCCTCTTCCCAAATATTGAGCGGGAAGGCGCCAACAATTGGCCATTTGAAGGGGAACAGCGGGTACACTTATCCCGACTAAAGTTGGTCCTTGCTCGCCAAAGGCTCTGGTGATGGCCTTTCTTTGGGTCTCCACGATGACTCCTTCCGGCCGTTGGGCTGGTCTTGGTCTTGTTGCATCAAGCGTATGCCTTTGCTTGATGCTCTCGCTGCGCTTGCTCCCTTTGCGAAAGAGGAAAGGAGGACATCTGCTGGCTGGCGTGAGATGGCGCCCTTGGTCGTCATGGCTTGCGTCATGGGCACCTCGTGAGGTACCTGCCTTGAACTCTCCGCCTCCTCATGAGCCAGCCTAACGAGGCCGTGCGAGGAAGCTCCTTGTCGTCCGCCCAGCAATCTGGCCCCTCGCGAGGTCTTGAGCTGCGTTGATGAAGATGGGCGTCTTGGGCCTCCTTGAGCCACGCCACAGCCGCATGAGCGAGCAAGTCTGGGGACCATATCTACCTATGAATTGAGTAAGATCCTTCAAGTAAGTTGTCATCGGTGCAAAGCAATAAAAATTGCTCTAAACATGTATGATTGATTGGTGTGGGAGAAATAAGCTTTATACGATCTTGTGATGTGGAAGTAATAAAAGCGACGGACTGCATAATAAAGGTTCATATCACAAGGGGCAATATAAAGTGACGTTCTTTCGCATTGAGATTTTGTGCATCCAACCGTAAAAGCACAAACCTCTGCTTCCCTCTGCGAAGGGCCTATCTTTTATTATTATCCTCTACCTTATGCAAGAGTCACGGTGATCTTCACCTTTCCTTTTTCATTTCTTTGGCAAGCCGGCATGTTGGAAAGAACATGATATATATATATATATATATATATATATATATATATATATATATATATATATATATATATATATATAATTGGATGTAGGGAGCATGAATTATTATTGTTGACATTACCCTTGAGGTAAAAGGTTGTGGGGCAAAACTATAAGCCCTATCTTCCTCTGTGTCCGATTAAAACTCCGTAACCACAAGTATTGCGTGAGTGTTAGCAATTATGAAGGACTAAGTGATAGTTGAGTATGTGGACTTGCTTTTAAGCTCTGACATAGACTCTTTCCGATGTTATGATAAATTGCAGTTGCTTTAGTGACTGAGGTTATAATTTGTTGGTACTCAATAAGGTTTCTGATTCATACTTTTGCATTGTGAAAAGATCATCACTTGAACATAAGTAATCATATGACAAAATCTATATATGTTGCTGTTATGAGAATAATCATGATGCCTTCATGTCCGTATTTTATTTTTTATTTTTTATCGACGCCTCTACCTCTAAACATGAGGACATATTTATTGTTATCGGCTTTTCGCTTGAGGACAAGCAAGGTCTAAGCTTGGGGAGTTGATCGTCCATTTTGCATCATGCTTTTATATCGATATTCATCGCATTATGGGCTGTTATTTCACATTATGTCACAATACTTATGGCTATTCTCTTTTATTTTACAAGGTTTACATGAAGAGGAGAATGCCGCAAATGGAATTCAGGGTGGAAAAGGAGCAAATATTGGAGACTTGTTCATGCAACTCCAAAAGTCCTGAAACTCCACGGAATATCTTAAAATAAATAAAGAAAAATCGTCACCAAAGATGAAGGCAGGGGCCCACACCTGCTCACGAGGGTGGGGCGCGCCCCCACCTCGTGGGCCCCCGGTGGCTCTCCGGCGCCCATCTTCTCCTATATGAAGTCTTTCGATGAGAAAAAACATTAAGCAACCTTTGGGACGAGACTCCGCCACGAGGTGAACCTCAGCGGAACCAATCTAGGGCTCTGGCGGAGCTGTTCTGCGGGGACACTTCCCGGAGGGGGGAATCATCGTCATCATCATCACCAGCGCTACTCTCATCGGGAGAGGGCAATCTCCATCAACATCTTCACCAGCACCATCTCATCTCCAAACCCTAGTTCATCTTTTGTATCCAATTCTTGTCTCCAAGTCCGGGATTGGTGCTAGTAGGTTGCTAATAGTGTTGATTACTCCTTGTAGTTGATGCTAGTTGGTTTATTTGGTGGAAGATCATATGTTCAGATCCTTTATGCATATTATTACCCCTCGATTATGAACATAAATATGCTTTGTGAGTAGTTACGTTTGTTCCGAGGACAAGGAGAAGTCTTGCTATTAGTAGTCATGTGAATTTGGTATTCGATTCGATATTTTGATGATATGTATGTTGTCTAGCCTCTAGTGGTGTTATGTGAACGTCGACTACATAACACTTCACCATTATTTGGGCCTAGAGGAAGGCATTGGGAAGTAATAAGTAGATGATGGGTTGCTAGAGTGAGAGAAGCTTAAACCCTAGTTTATGCGTTGCTTCGTAAGGGGCTGATTTGGATCCACTTGTTTCATGCTATGGTTAGGTTTACCTTAATACTTTTGTTGTAGTTGCGGATGCTTGCAATAGAGGGTAATCATAAGTGGGATGCTTGCTCAAGTAAGAACAGCACCCAAGCACCGGTCTACCCACATATCAAATTATCAAAGTACCGAACGCGAATCATATGAGCATGATGAAAACTAGCTTGACGATATTCCCATGTGTCCTCGGGAGCGTTTTTCCTATTTTAAGACTTTGTCCAGGCTTGTCCTTTGCTACAAAAAGGATTGGGCCACCTTGCTGCACTTTATTTACTCTTGTTACTTGTTGCTCTTTACAATTTATCTTGTCACAAAATTATGTGTTACCACTTATTTTAGTACTTGCAGAGAATACCTTGCTGAAAACCGCTTATCATTTCCTTCTGCTCCTCGTTGGGTTCGACACTCTTACTTATCGAAAGGACTACTATAGATCCCCTATACATGTGGGTCATCAAGGAGCAGCTGCTTCGGGCCATGAGCACCAACTTCCAGAAGCTCCAGGCGCTTCACCGTGCCCGCCTGGACAAGGCAAAATCCAAGATGGCGGCGGTAGACAAGGCGGAGGCGGATCTCGAGGGTCGCGTCGTCGAGACACAGGCCTGGTTCCGCCAAGCCCACGAGGAACTGAAAGTCGCCTAGGATTTGCTGGCTGAGCGCAAACAGGAGCTCGTCCTGAAGCAGGCCGATGTCGAGAACGCCCAAGAGGCGGCAAGGGAACATGCCGCCAAGGATGAGGCCGCTCGACATCAACACCAGGCCGAGCTGAACTCCCAGGATAAGGACCTTGGCGCTCATGAGGAGGCACTCGCCGCCACACTCCGCGGCAAGGATGAGGAGGTCGAGAAGCTCGTCGCGCTGCGGACCCAGGAGCTGGAGCATAGGCACAGGGAGGCGCTCAGTTCCCAAGCCCTGGTCCATGCCAGCAGAGTGAAGGAGCTGGAGGTGGAGCGGGATGGCCCGAAGAAACAGGTCCTGGAGCTGGCGTAGGAGAAAGACACGCTCAACGGCACCTTGGTGGAGGCGCAGGCCGCAGTCCTCGGCAAGGCAGAGTTGCTCTCCAAGGCCAATGACTCCATCAAAGACCTGAAGCTGAAACTAGAGGGTCTTGAGGGGACGCTTTTCGAGGCCAGGTCCCGGGAAGAGACCCTTACGAAAGCCCTAGAGGACGAGAAGCAGCTGCGGAGGAACGACGCCACCAACCACAAGGATTACGTGAAGGGTGAAAACCTCTGGATTAGCCACCTTGTTGGCGTCGCAGAGAGGCTCACCACGCAGCTGACCGCCATGGGCATGTCGAGATTCAGGTATTCCCCTGAGGCGGGTGCTAGCCCCAATGCCAAGCTGACCCTGTTCTTCAAGGGCGTTCTTGAGGCCCTGGAGCAGCTCCGTTCCAACAGAGCGACCTCTCTGGTCAACGAGGCCCGGAGGCTTTGCCGGGGTGCCCTTACCAAGGTCCTCACCAAGGTGGCGTACTGGAACCCCAACATCGACTTTGACACCGCGCTGGAGAGCTTGCCGGAGGGTGTGGACCTCATGGCGCTCGAAGAGCGTATCGACCCCATCATCAGCCGCGTCGACGGAGTTCGGAGGATAGAAGTGATACGTCTCCAACGTATCTATAATTTTTGATTGCTCCATGCTACTTTATCTACTATTTTGGACTATATTGGGCTTTATTTTCCACTTTTATATTACTTTTGGGACTAACCTATTAACCTGAGGCCCAGCCCAGAATTACTGTTTTTGCCTATTTCAGAGTTTCGAAGAAACGGAATATCAAACAGAGTCCAAACGGAATGAAACCTTCGGGAACGTGATCTTCTCACCGAACGTGATCTAGGAGACTTGGACCCTACTCCAAGAAGTGCCAGAGGCGGTCACGAGGGTGGATGGCGCCCCCCTGCCTCGTGGGCCCCCTGACGCTCCACCGACGTACTCCTCCCTCCTATATATACCTACGTACCCCCAACAGATCAGATACGGAGCCAAAAACCTAATTCCACCGCCATACCTTCCTGTATCCACGAGATCCCATCTTGGGGCTTGTTCCGGAGCTCCGCTGGAGGGGGCATCCACCACGGAGGGCTTCTACATCAACACCATAGCCCCTCTGATGAAGTGTGAGTAGTTTACTTCAGACCTTCGGGTCCATAGCTAGTAGCTAGATGGCTTCTTCTCTATTTTTGGCTCTCAATACAATGTTCTCCCCCTCTCTCATGGAGATCTATTCGATGTAATCTTCTTTTTTCGGTGACTTTGTTGAGACCGATGAATTGTGGGTTTATGATCCAGCTTATCTATGGATAATATTTGAATCTTTTCTGAATTCTTTTATGTATGATTGAGTTATCTTTGCAAGTCTCTTCGAATTATCCGTTTGGTTTGGCCAACTAGATTGGTAGTTCTTGCAATGGGAGAAGTGCTTAGCTTTGGGTTCAATCTTGCGGTGTCCTTACCTAGTGACAGAAAGGGTTGCAAGGCACGTATTGTATTGTTGCCATCGAGGATAACAAGATGGGTTATTTATCATATTGTATGAATTTATTCCTCTACATCATGTCATCTTGCTTAAGGCGTTACTCTGTTTTTAACTTAATACTCTAGATGCATGCTGTATAGCGGTCGATGAGTGGAGTAATAGTAGTAGATGTAGAATCGTTTCGGTCTACTTGTCTCGGACGTGATGCCTATATACATGATCATACCTAGATAACCTCATAACCATGCTCAATTCTGTCAATTGCTCAACAGTAATTTGTTCACCCACCGTAGAATATCTATGCTCCTGAGAGAAGCCACTAGTGAAACCTATGGCCCCCGGGTCTATTATCATCATATCAATCTCCATCACTTTATTTACTTGCTTTGCTTTTAATTTTTACTTTGCATCTTTATACCAAAAATACCAAAAATATTATCTCTATCAGATCTCACTCTCGTAAGTGACCATGAAGGGATTGACAACCCCTAATCACGTTGGTTGCGAGTAGCTATCGTTTTGTGCAGGTACGAGGGACTTGCGCGTGGCCTCCTGCTGGATTGATACCTTGGTTCTCAAAAACCGAGGGAAATACTTACGCTATTATGCTGCATCATCCTCTCCTCTTCGGGGAAAACCAACGCAAGCTCAAGACGTAGCAAGAAGGATTTCTGGCGCCGTTGCCGGGGAGGTCTACGCAAAAGTCAACATACCAAGTACCCATCACAATCCCTATCTCTCGGAGTACATTATTTTCCATTTGCCTCTCGTTTTCCTCTCCCCCACTTCACCTTGCCGTTTTATTTGCCCTCTCATTCCCAATCTCCTCCTCCTTTTTCCTTTGACTTTTGTTTGCTCGTGTGTTAGTTTGCTTGCTTGTCATCATGACTAGTCTCTTATCTTCTCCGTTATCTCCCGAGAATGAAGTTCTAAATTTTAAGCAAAGGGAAGGAGAAAATTTAAAAGATGCTTGGTATAGAATTTGCAATGCTCAAAATAGATCTACCAGGAAGCAATCTACTTCCGTTCTTCTTCGTAATTTTTACGTAGGTGCTAATCCTTGGTATAGATATATCCTTGATACCATTACCAGAGGGAATTTCTTGGGTAGCCATACTTTTGACTCTTATAATGCTTTAATAGATTTATTTGGCTCACCTCCTCTTTTGGTTAATGGAACCATGTTAACTTTGGAGCACGTTATGCAAAGGCTTGAAATTATTGAAAACAAAGTTGCTACCATTGAATCCATTGAAAATATAGATAAAAAGATCCATATTCAAATTACTCAATATGGATCTAAGGTAGGAATGACTTTGAAAACTATTAAGGAGAAGGAACCCATGGTTAATGAGAAAATAATTCTAGATTCTACTCGAATCGATAAACTTGAGGGTATCATTACTAACTTGGGAGCCGCTTTTTCTTCCGTAAAGAATACTCCTAGTCCTCCCACTAAAATTGCCAAGCTTATATATGTTCCTAAAAATAAGGGTGAATCATCTAGTAAGGAAACTGCGGATCTTAAATCTATAAGTATTCATCCCGATCTTTTTACTATCATTAAGGAACCATTTGCTACAAATGAATTTTTCGATCTTATGCCTAAAAGTTTGATAATTACTAGAAAGAATGGAATCTATAAGAAAGATAGATGCCTTATTGAAGAATTTCCTACCAAAGATGGCAATTCCTAGATCTATCCTTGCTTTTATGCCTAGCTAGGGGCGTTAAACGATAGCGCTTGTTGGGAGGCAACCCAATTTTATTTTTAGTTTTTGTTTTTGCTTCTGTTTAGGAATAAATAATCCATCTAGCCTCTGTTTAGATGTGGTTTTATCTTTTAATTAGTGTTTGTGCCAAGTTAAACCTATTAGATCTTCTTGGGAGATAGTTATTTGATCTTGCTGTAATTTCCAGAATCTTTGCGCTCAGTGCCCGAATTGTTAGAAATCACCAGAACGTGATAAAATAGTGATTCCAATTGCTGCTGATAAATAAACAAATTGTCCAGGTCGTCTAATTTTCGTAGAATTTTTTGAGTTCCAGAAGTTTGCGTTAGTTACAGATTACTATAGACTGTTCTGTTTTTGACAGATTCTGTTTTTCGTGTGTTGTTTGCTTATTTTGATGAATCTATGGTTAGTAAAATAGTTTATAATCCATAGAGAAGTTGGAATACAGTAGGTTTAACACCAATATAAATAAAGAATGAGTTCATTATAGTACCTTGAAGTAGTCTTTTATTTTCTTTCTCTAATGGAGCTCACGAGATTTCTATTGAGTTTTGTGTTGTGAAGTTTTCAAGTTTTGGGTGAATTCTTTTGATGGATTATGGAACAAGGAGTGGCAAGAGACTAGGCTTGGGGATGCCCATGGCACCCCCAAGATAATCCAAGGACACCAAAAAGTGAACGCTTGGGGATGCCCCGGAAGGCATCCCCTCTTTCGTCCACTTCCATCGGTAATTTACTTGGAGCTATATTTTTATTCACCAACATGATATGTGTTCTGCTTGGAGCGTCTTGTATTATTTGAGTCTTTGCTTGTTAGTTCACCACAATCATACTTGCTGTACACACCTTTTGAGAGAGCCATACATGATTTGGAATTTGTTAGAATACTCTATGTGCTTCACTTATATCTTTTGAGCTTGATAGTTTTGCTCATAGTGCTTGACTTATATCTTTTGAGCGTGATAATTTTTGCTCTAGTGCTTCACTTAGATCTTTTAGAGCACGGTGGTGGATTTGTTTTAAAGAAACTTGATCTCTCATGCTTCACTTAGATCATTTTGAGAGTCCTTAATAGCATGGTAATTTGCTTAATGTTAATATACTTGGTGTTCAAGATATGTGAAACTTTCTTTTGAGTGAATTGAATACTAAGATAAATTTAATGCTTAATAATTGTTTTGAGACATGGAGGTAATAATATCAAAGTCGTCCTAGTTGATAATTGTGAATTTGAGAAATACTTGTGTTGAAGTTTGCAAGTCCCGTAGCATGCACGTATGGGTAAAGTTGTGTAACAAATTTGAAACATGAAGTGTACCTGGCTTGTGCATCCTTATGAGTGGCGGTCGGGGACGAGCGATGGTCTTTTCCTACCAATCTATCCCCCTAGGAGCATTGTGCATAGTACTTGATTTTTGATGGCTTCTAAATTTTTGCAATAAGTATATGAGTTCTTTTGACTAATGTTGAGCCATGGATTATACACACTTTTATCTTTCCGCACTTGCTAGCCTCTTCGGTACCGTGCATTGCCCTTTCTCACCTTGAGAGTTGGTGCAAACTTCGCCGGTGCATCCAAACCCCGTGATATGATACGCTCTTTCACACATAAACCTCCTTATATCTTCCTCAAAACAGCCAGCATACCTACCTATCATGGCATTTCCATAGCCATTCCGAGATATATATTGCCATGCAACTTCCATCATCATTATTATGACATACATTACTTTTGTCATATTGCCATTGCATGATCATGTAGTTGACATCGTATTTGTGGCAAAGCCACCATGCATTATTTTTCATACATGTCACTCTTGATTCATTGCACCATCCCGGTACACCGCCGGAGGCATTCATATAGAGTCATATTTTGTTCTAAGTTTCGAGTTGTAATTGTTGAGTTGTAATAGAAATAAAAGTGTGATGATCATCATTATTAGAGCATTGTCCCAAGTGAGGAAAGGATGATGGAGACTATGATTCCCCCATAAGTCGGGATGAGACTCCGGACGAAAAAAAGAGGCCATAAAAAAGAGAGATAGAAAAGGCCCAAATAAAAAAAAGAAAATATAATATAAAAAATGAGAGAAAAAGAGAGAAGGGACAATGCTACTATCCTTTTACCACACTTGTGCTTCAAAGTAGCACCTTGTTCTTCATGTAGTGAATCTCATATATTGTGCTTCAAAGTAGCACCTTGTTCTTCATGTAGTGAGTCTCATATATTGTGCTTCAAAGTAGCACTAAGATCTTCATAATAGAGAGTCTCTCATTTTGTCACTTTCATATACAACTTGGCTTGTATATTCCAATGATGGGCTTCCTCAAAGTGCCCTAGGTCTTCGTGAGCAAGCAAGTTGGATGCACACCCACTTAGTTTCTTCTGTAGATCTTTCATTTACTTATAGCTCTAGTGCATCCGTTGCATGGCAATCCCTATTCCTCATGTTGACATCAATTGATGGGCATTTCCATAGCCTGTTGATTATCCTCATCGATATGAGACTTTCTCCTTTTTTGTCTTCTCCACACAATCCCATCATCATATTTCTATTCCACCCATAGTGCTATACCCATGGCTCGCGCTCATGTATTGCGTAAAGGTTGAAAGAGTTTGAGATTATTTGAGTATGAAACAATTGCTTGGCTTGTCATCGGGGGTATAGAAGTTGGGAACATCTTTGTGTGACGAAAATGAAGCATAGCCTAACCATATGATTTTGTAGGGATGAACTTTCTTTGGCCATGTTATTTTGAGATGACATAATTGCTTAGTTAGTATGCTTGAAGTATTATTATTTTTATGTCAATATGAACTTTTGTCTTAAATCTTTCGGATCTGAATATTCATATCACAAGTAATAAGATTTATATTGAAATTATGCCAAAGTATCACTCCACATAAAAAATTCTCTTTTTATCATTTACCTACTCGAGGACGAGCAGGAATTAAGCTTGGGGATGCCTAATACGTCTCCAACGTATCTATAATTTTTGATTGCTCCATGCTACTTTATCTACTGTTTTGGACTATATTGGGCTTTATTTTCCACTTTTATATTACTTTTGGGACTAACCTATTAACCGGAGGCCCAGCCTGAATTGCCGTTTTTGCCTATTTCAGTGTTTGAAGAAGCGGAATATCAAACGGAGTCCAAACGGAATGAAACCTTCGGGAACGTGATCTTCTCACCGAACGTGATCCAGGAGACTTGGACCCTACTCCAGGAAGTGCCAGAGGCAGTCACGAGGGTGGAGGGCGCGCCCCCCTGCCTCGTGGGCCCCCTGACGCTCCACCGACGTACTCGTTCCTCCTATATATACCTACGTACCCCCAACAGATCAGATATGGAGCCAAAAGCCTAATTCCACCGCCGTACCTTCCTGTATCCACGAGATCCCATCTTGGGGCCTGTTCCGGAGCTCCGTCGGAGGGGGCATCCACCACAGAGGGCTTCTACATCAACACCATAGCCCCTCCGATGAAGTGTGAGTAGTTTACTTCAGACCTTAGGGTCCATAGCTAGTAGCTAGATGGCTTCTTCTCTCTTTTTGGATCTCAATACAATGTTCTCCCCCTCTCTCGTGGAGATCTATTCGATGTAATCTTATTTTTGCGGTGTGTTTGTTGAGACCGATGAATTGTGGGTTTATGATCCAGCTTATCTATGGATAATATTTGAATCTTCTCTGAATTCTTTTATGTATGATTGAGTTATCTTTGCAAGTCTCTTCGAATTATCGGTTTGGTTTGGCCAACTAGATTGATAGTTCTTGCAATGGGAGAAGTGCTTAGCTTTGGGTTCAATCTTGCGGTGTCCTTACCTAGTGAGAGAAAGGGTTGCAAGGCACATATTGTATTGTTGCCATCGAGGATAACAAGATGGGGTATTTATCATATTGCATGAATTTATTCCTCTACATCATGTCATCTTGCTTAAGGCGTTACTCTGTTTTTAACTTAATACTCTAGATGCATGCTGGATAGCGGTGATGAGTGGAGTAATAGTAGTAGATGCAGAATCGTTTCGGTCTACTTGTCTCGGACGTGATGCCTATATACATGATCATACCTAGATAAACTCATAACTATGCTCAATTCTATCAATTGCTCAACAGTAATTTGTTCACCCACCGTAGAATATCTATGCTCTTGAGAGAAGCCACTAGTGAAACCTATGGCCCCAGGGTCTATTCTCATCATATCAATCTCCATCACTTTATTTACTTGCTTTGATTTTACTTTTTACTTTGCATCTTTATACCAAAAATATAATCTCTATCAGATCTCACTCTCGTAAGTGACTGTGAAGGGATTGACAACCCCTAATCGTGTTGGTTGCGAGTAGCTATCATTTTGTGCAGGTACGAGGGACTTGCGCGTGGCCTCCTACTGGATTGATACCTTGGTTCTCAAAAACCGAGGGAAATACTTACGCTACTGTGCTGCATCATCCTCTCCTCTTCGGGGAAAACCAACGCAAGCTCAAGACGTAGCAAGAGGTCCAACGCCGGTACTAGGCACCCCGTTTCTCATCGCCGCTGCAGGTTCATGACCAAGACAATTTTTATCTCTAGTTAGAACCGCAACAACAATTGGTGTAATATAACTCCGCGGCACTTTGAAACGATGCATGTTATTTTCCTGTTCGATCTTTCTTTGTATGTACACCCTACGCTCAACTGGATAGGCTTGCCGGCGCCTAAACCCAGGCTGCGGCGTTTCGAGGACGGATCCTCAACAACCGGCCGGGTGTGCTTGCGGCCAAGCAAACCACCTTGTCGTTCTCAGCGCGGCCGCTTGAACTGCTGAGCAGACTCGAAACAGAACAAGTGTGTCGGATTTTGGGTTCCGGCAGACCCTCTAGGTTTGAACATTGGGGTGCGCACGGAGATCTCGCCCTCTACCTACCTGCACCTCGCCGCCTTGCTAGGATCTAAAATATGAAAGGAACAACACAAGAGACACCGGGTTTATACTGGTTCGGGCCACCATTGTGGTGTAACACCCAACTCCAGTGTGTGGTGTGGTGGATTGCCTCTTGGGCTGATGATGGACAATACAAGGAAGAACAACCTCGCGAGGGTCTGTTCTTGGCTGGTGCGATGAACTGCTAGGGGGAGTTCAGTCGCTCTCTCTATGCTGATTCAAGATGCCTCTACTCTATGGGTGGCTAGTCCTATTTATAGGCAAAGGCCCTGGGCCTCTTCCCAAATATTGAGCGGGAAGGGCGCCAACAATTAGCCATTTGAAGGGAACATCTAGTACACTTATCTCGACTAAAGTTGGTCCTCGCTGTCAAAGGCTCTGGTGGTGACGCCGGCTTGGGCTCCACGATGACTTCCTTCCTGCCGTTGCGACAGTCTTGGTCTTGTTGCACCAAAACAGATGCCTTTGCTTGATGCTCTTGCCTGCGCTTGCCCCCTTTGCACCAAAGAGTAAAGGAGGACACTGTGCGGGCTCGCGCCCGCCTGGCTCCCTTGGTCGTCATGGCTTGCGTCATGGGCACCTCGTGAGGTACCCGCCTTGATCTCTCCGCCTCCTCGCGAGCCCACTCGACGAGGCCGTGCACGAGAAGCTTCTCTGTCGTCCGCCCATGAGGCTTGCCCCTCGCGAGGTCTTGAGCTTGTCTTGATGAAGATGGCTATGCTGGTCACCCCTTGAGCCACGCCGTAGGCAGCAGAGCGAGCAAGTCAGGTACCCCGTTCCCGTAACGCATGTGATAGCCCAGGCCCAAAGCGCGCTGGACTTGGCGAGCGAGAGAAGCGAAGGGGCGGTCTGCGCCATGCATGAGCCCTAACAGCCAGCGGCCTCGGGCGCCACGTGGCGGTTGGTTGGACGTGGGCGCCTTAGCAACTGCGTGAATCGACAAAAGAGCGGCATCTGTCTAGGATTTGCCTCCCTCGTCTCCTCCGGTCATTGCCCAGATCCCCTTTCTTGCGCCTTTCCTTCCTGCCTCTGAAATCTCTAGATCTACTTCGACCGCGTGCCCTAGCAAGACATGGCGCCTCGCCAGACCCCGGCCGGAGCTTGGTACTCAGCCGTCTTGGACTCGCCGAACGTGTCGGAGAAGGGCCTTGCCCGGGTGCACCGTATGGTGGCGGCGCAAGGCATCGACGGGGCATATGTGTTAAAGGCCGGCTCCGCCCTTCCCGAGGGCCAAGGGAGCACCTTCTATCCGCTCTTCGTGAGCGCCATTGCTGCCGGTCTGGTGCCTCCCTTTTCTGAGTTTTTCTTCTCTGTCCTCCGCCATTACAAACTGCAAGCTCTGCATCTCCACCCCAAATCTGTTCTTCTTCTGGCGATCTTCGCCTACTATTGTGAGGCTCACGTCGGGGTGCAGCCCTCAGTGGCCTTGCTGCGCCACTACTTCTACCTTCGGACCTCTCGTGGTCCCATCTCCGCGTGCGCGAGCTTTGTCACGTATCACAGCTCTAACGCCATCTCGAAGCCCGGGAAGAGGATTGAGGGCTTCAGGAGCAAGTGGGGCATGGTAGATGCTGGGCGCATCCACCCTCGGCTGATTCTGCCCACGGAGCACCCCACGACCTCCGGCGATTGGTCTCGCGCGGAACTCGTGGATCCCCGCACGAAGCCGGTGCTGGAGAAGATGGACGCGGATCTGTGGCCGAGCAACATGGCGGCGGCGAAGCTGACTGGTGCGTCGCTCCTGAGGGAGTTCATGGAGCATCAGGTGGCCCCGCTTCGTCAGTACTCGCTTCCGTTGTGGAGGCCCCGCCCGAGCCCCGCAGTCTTGGCCGACGAAGATCTGGCTGCGGTCCTCCAATCTTTGGTCGGGGGAGACGTGGCGAGGCTGGAGGGCGCTCATGTGCCCTTGTTCCTTCGAGATGATTGGGAGCAGGCGGTGGAATCCATGCCCTTCTTCAACGAGGACGGGCCCGTGCCCGCGGAGGTTCCCGAGGACCCGGCGGCCCTGGCGACGGTGAACGTGTCCTCCGGCGACTCCAGCAATGAGGAGGAAGAAGAGGAGCGGGAAGCGGGGCATGACTCCGAGGCGACCGACGGGGAGTCGAGAGCGCCCCTCCCCCGGCGCAGATCCCGCACTCTCCGCCTCTTGCCGAGCGACGACGACGAGGATGGCGACGAGCGGGGCGGCGAGAGCTTGCCCCTGATCCCGAAGAAGGACAAGACTGGGCTGGTCCCCCACGGGTCTGCCCCGGCTCCGAGGCGATCCGCAGACGTGCCTCCTGCTCCCGGGCCTCTTGAGGCTGATCCCTGCAGCCGACTCTCGGGCTTCAAGTATGGCCGGAGGTTGCTCGAGCTCGCGAGCGACAACCAGTAAGTGCTTGATTCCTGTTTTATTCCTTGCTTTGTTGCTGAGGCTTGATATCTGTATCTCTTGGCTAGAAGTGGCGCTGCGCGCGAAGAAGTGAAGGGAGCTCCCGAGGCTCCGTGCTGGGCAGTGCCTTCCCTGCCATGAAAGAAGGCGACTGCAAGACACGGGCCTCTCCTACCCGGTCATCCTCGCGAGGCCTGGCGGAGCTTGCTGGGGCGAGCTCAGCCCCCATGGCCCAAGCGACTCCTGAGGTATCCTTGCCTGATGCCACCACCACAGCTGTTGGGGCGCAGCATGTCCCGCCTCAGGATACTGTGGTTATGATGCCATCCTCTCCTCCTACTCCACCAACTGCTATCTCTCCGACTCCTCCCACTGTCCTGGATCGTGCTGCTGCTGAATTGGACCGGCTGCGGCAAGATCTTCTGGGCGCCGATCCTCGCTTGGTGGCCGGGCGCTTGGAGCTGGCCTCTGGCTGGATCCGCTCTGACGCTTCGATTCGAGCGGCGCTGGTTCAGGCCTCGACGGCTTGCGACGAGGAGAAGCAGGCCGTCCTTGGGGCGAAGGGTGCTCGCGACGCTGCCTTGGGGGAAGTAGCCGACGTCCGAGGTCGCTGCAAGGCGCTGGAAAGCGAGCTGCAGGGCCTGCGTGACCAGCTCGCCAGGGAGGCCCGCGTTCGCCAAGAGAAGGAGGAAGACATGAAGGCTCGCGAGGCGGCCGTCAAGGACCGGGACGCCAAGCTTAACAAGCGCCGTGACCGCCTGGGTGCGTTGGAGCAGGAGTTGGAGGCGAAGAAGGTCGAGCTGGACGGCAAGGCGCGGGTCCTCGCCAAGGACCGTGAGGCCTTCACGGAGATGGAGGTGAAGGCTCGCACCTTGCTGAGGTCGCTTTACGACAGCGGCCTAGAAAGCCCGCTGGCCGGCGCCGAGGACGGCCCTGCCAAGCTGCTTCCCTTCCTGATCCGCGCCCTTGAAGATGTCACTCTTGGTCTTGGCCCTACGGCTGAGGCCGAGGCGCGTGTCCTGTCTTCTGCAGCGCTGACGCGTGTCCTTACCCACGTCTACCTTCGCGATCCCAACGTTGACCTCGACAGCCTGCTGGAGCCGGTGAGCGGCGAGCTTGCCGCTGCCGCTGCTGAGGCCGTGAAGGGTCGAGCAGAGGCTCTGCTGTCGAAGTTCCGGGCCTTCAGCACCAAGCCGAAGCGAGGCGCTGCCGGTCCTGAGGCTTCACGAGGCGAACCCGCTCGGCGCAGCTCCGTCGTCGACAAGTGACTCCGTTGTGGCTCCTGTTCTGCTTTCAGCTCCTGCAACATGCATCGTGCCTCGGGGAGGCGTTTAAACTTGTGTTTGGTGTTGTGATAACAGTTATGGACTGTAATATTTGCTTTTAAATTCCTTGAGATTTGCGCTTTTCCTTCCTACTTGCTTATGTTCTACACCGGCAGAGCCCGGCCCCGCGCATACTTCAGCCGCCGTTATCCCCGACCGGAAACCAGGACGGGACCAAGGAGTGAGGGGCTATGTGACAAGTTAGGCTCCTGAGTCGCGATGCTCAGGAGTCCCCCTTGGCGCACGAACAACAACTAGGGAGGTGAGATGTGTGGGTGAATCTACCATTCTACGTCTGCAGAGCCCGGCCCCGCGCATACCTCAACCGACATTAGCCTTTCGGAACTAAGGAGTGAGGGGCTACGTGACCATTTAGGCTCCTGAGTCACGATGCTCAGGAGTCCCCCTTGACGCTCAAACGGCCTTCGTACCTTGGCTCCGCTTCGGGAGAGGCGTCAGCGACGAACCAGGCCGAGGGGCTGGCTGGGTGGCGGCGTCAGGCGTGACCAGTGTAGCCCGTGCCCAGATCCTCGCGGCACTCCCGAGGGGGCGTTGCAATGAGGCCAGACACAGAGCTCTGGGCTCCACGAGGTTGATGCGCCGAGGCCACCCTCGATTGTTTATCACGGTAGCGAGCATAGCGCTTCCGTATGTGTACGGGCATAGCCGCTCCTCGGCGGTGTCGTCGCCAGCCAGCACGGAGCATGGTGCTTCCATCAGTGCGTGGAGGGGCTCCCCTCCGGGGAGCCCCGGCGTACATCCCCCCTTGACACGTGGCTGGCACGGTAGGGCCTGACGAGGTGTATCTGGGCACCCGTGAGCCAGCGCGGGACTCACGGGGCCCTACCTCAAGGCGGGTTGCGGCTGGCACTGGGCCTTAACTTGAGATGTGTCCCTGCAAATTTGGTTAGATGCCGACACTCTACGTCCTTGGGTCCCGGCCCTCGAGCGGGTCTCAGTCGTCGCTGGTATGCCAGGTCGCGATGCCGTGGACAAGGCCAGAGGGTGAGGGCTGGAGAGCCAGTAGGAGCCCATGAGTCGCGATGCTCAGGTACCCCCCCCCCTTTAACGTGCAAGCGGCCGACATGAAGGAAGAAGGGGTGCCGTGGACAGGCATCAAATAACAATCATGATGGGTTGAACGCATGACCTGAAATAAACACAAGAGGGTGAGGAGTCCCGGATTAGGGGTGTCGGATGGCGGACTACCATCATCGGCGGACTATCATCGGCGGACTATCATCATCGACCGGACTCCAAGACTATGAAGATACAAGATTGAAGACTTCGCCCGTGTCCGGATGGGACTTTCCTTGGCGTGGAAGGCAAGCTTGGCGTCTGGATATGTAGATCTCCTACCATTGTAACCGACTCTATGTAACCCTAGCCCTCTCCGGTGTCTATATAAACCGGATGGCTCTAGTCCGTAGGACAACAACAACAACCCTTACAATCATACCATAGGCTAGCTTCTAGGGTTTAGCCTCCTTGATCTCGTGGTAGATCCACTCTTGTAAACATCCACAATATCAATATCAATCAAGCGGGGCGTGGGTTTTACCTCCATCAAGAGGGCCCGAACCTGGGTAAAACATCGTGTCCCTTGTCTCCTGTTACCATCCGCCTAGGCGCTGATTCGGGACCCCCTACCGAGATCCGCGGTTTGACACCGACATTGGTGCTTTCATTGAGAGTTCCTCTGTGCCGTCACCGATAGGAAGGATGCCTCCTCCGTCTTCAAGGGCGGTATTTTTATCAAAGGAGCCTTGGCGCCGGCCAAACTATCCGGCTAGGTGGTTTCTTATGACCGCTGTCCGGCCACCGCTTCGACAATGACCTCTCAAGTCGTCAAAAGCAATTTTCACGTCAGCTCGGAATTCGCGGCGGCTGGATCAATAGAGCTCTCGTCAGTAAGCGAGCTCTTGGATCGCATCGCCGCCACAGGAGTCGCTTCTGGACTACAATCAGATTGGGCTTAAAACCGATCGAGAGAGATTAACTCTCCCGGGTCACCCACCACGTTGCGGTGGTAGAGGAACAAATGGCGGCCTTCTCCTATATTGAAAACTAGTCATGTCGGGCTCCCGAACCCCCATGCGGATTCCGCGGAGGGGCGGACTTTGATCAAGCACTGAACTTAAAGTCGGGCATCGGACCGGACTCGTTGGACAACGTCCAGCAATCCAAGCTTCAAATTGGAAACTTCTCGGCCTTGAGCCTTGAGATGGGTAGGGTTCGGACTTAATTCCACCCACCCGCCCGGACATATCGATCTATCTCTAATCCGGCAAGAGCCCGCTGAGGCAGTACATCACTCTTGGGCGATTCCTCCTGGTTATGGACAGGATAAAGGACTGCCGAGAGGAAAAGCATAATCTCAATTTTTGCAATAATTGCGGACGAGGAATCTTGAGCGCCGTCGGCCGTCGTGAAATTACGCTTCGCCGACTGGCGTCCATAATCTGAAAATCTTGTGCGATGGAAGTTTCGGACAACCGAAAATAAGTTTTGGGACAATCCGGCCCGAATACAACCCTAGTCCGCAACAAAAGGGTGCATTACACTCGGGCACGGATACAAAAACCAAAAGCAAAAACCCCATAAAGACGCGGAACCGTACTAGAGGGATGGCTTAGCGGACCTGTAAAATTCACGATCTGAAGGCGCCGTCCCAACACATAGCCTTGAGCATGTTGGATATTACGGCGGTGGCCAAAAGTGGAAGGAGCTTCTAGCCCGGAAAACCACTCCAACAACATCGATGCAGTATCAACAGTCTTGAGACTTTCGCATCAAATAATATCGGAAGCGAACAATCCGCAGCCTCGCGAAGTCTACCAAGTAGCAACAACCAATCCATGGGCGACACAGCCATCACCTTCAACGCCAGCGACGAACCTAAATTCCGGACAGCCCGAGCTCCGGCCGCTTTGGTACTTAGTCCAATAGTGAGCGGCTTTCGACTTACAAAAGTCCTCATGGATGGCGGCAGCGGATTAAACCTCATCTCTGAGAAACCCTTCAAAAATGGAAATAGGCTGGAACCGCATTGGCGAAGCAGCACAACCTTTAGAGGAATAATCCCTAGCGGGGGCGCTGCCTGAGGAAAAATCACACTCGATGTGGTATTGGCTCACCGGACAATTACAGATCCGAAGAAGTCACGTTCCAAGTGGCCCGTTCAACAGCGGATATCACGCTATATTAGGGCGAGAGGCATTCACAATTTTTCAAGCCGTACCCCATTACGGGTACATGAAGCTCAAAATGCAGGCCGGCGGAATAATCACTCTCGTTAGTGATCCGGACATAGCACTCCGCGCGAAAACAAGACAGCCGCATTAGCCTTAGAGGCACTATCCAAAGCCCTAGCGGCGGAGGAACTCACTGCGCTGCGCTCTCGGTGAATAGGGGCGATGTGATACTCGATAAGAGATCCAAGTCCACCTCCTTTAAACCAGCAGATGAAATAGTAAAATTCCAGGTCCACCAGCGGACCCGACAAAGGCGGCCTCCATCGGGCACAATTGAACCACGATGTAGGCGCCGCCTGCGAAATTCCCGGGAAAATTGGGACATTTTGCTGGCACCCCTCGGATATGCCGGAATCCCCGCAGATTGGCGAACACAGCCTAAACATCCTAAAAGTTCAAGCCGATCAAACAGGCTCTTGACGATTTTCGAACCCAAAAGACAGGCAATGGGAGAAGAGCTAGCCAAACTATTGGAAGCGGATTCATCGAGACATCAAGCACCGGATTGGCTAGCAAACCTGGTAATGGTACCAAGAAGGACAAATCCTGGCGCCTATGTGTCGATTTCAAAGACCTAAATAAAGCCTGCCCAAAGGATCCCTTCCCCTCCCGCATCGACCAAATCATCGATGCCACTGCGAACACGATTCATTGTGCTTCTGGGCGCATACTCGGCTATCATCAAATCAAGATGGCGAAGCGGATCAAGCATAGCGGCATTCATTACTCCATATGGACCATTCGCTTCAACACGATGCCCTTCGGACTTAAAAGCGCGGCGCAACATATCGGCGCATGATTGAGACATGTCGGCTACCGGATCGGCAAAACAGTAGAGGCATACGTGAGCGGCGTAGTCGTCAAAACTAAACTCGTCGAAACTCTAGTAGGCGACTTGAGGCTCACATTCGACAACCTCGGAGCATATGACATCAAGCTGAATCCGGAAAAATGCGTTTTGGCGTACCCGGTGGAAAGCTCTTTGGGCTTCATCGTATCCGGTAGAGGAATTGAAGCAAACCCAGCCAAGATCCGAGCTCTGTCACAGCTAGATATCCCAAAGACCTCAAGCAAATACAAAAATTTATTTGGATGCGTGGCGGCTCTAAGCGCTTTATCTCCGTCTAGGAGAAAAGGCATTACCCTCTATCGCCTCCTTAGGCGCACGAACACCAGTGGGCGGATGCTGCCACCGCCGGACTCGAAGAAATAAAGGCCATATTGGCAACAAATCCGGTCTGGCTCGCCCAACCTGGGCGAACCAATGTTGTTATACATCGCAGCTCGCATCAAGTTGTAAGCGCGGTACTCGTCGTCGAGCGAGAAAAGAAGGGCATAAATTCCCTCTTCAAAAACCAGTATACTACGTATCCTTTGTGTTAACCCCTGCAAGTCCGTTACCGCACTATCGAGAAGATAGCATCGCGGTGTTCATGGCATCCGGAAGCTCGACACTACTTTCAAGAGTGTTCGATAACAGTGGCCTCTGAAGTACCACTTAACGACATTATAAACAACATGACCGAGCGGGCAGGATTGCAAAATGGGCCATTGAGCTCTTACCATTTGATATATCTTACAAACCTCGGTGAGCTATAAAGTCACAAGTTTTGGCTGACTTTGTCGCTGAATGGACGAAGCGAACTCCCTAAAGAATCGGCGCATACTCAATTGGATTATGCACTTGACGGCTCTAAAATGTTAGCGGATTGGGGGCTGGCGTCGTATTTGGCGTCCCGACCGGGACACAGTCAATCGTGCCGAGATAATGTACGGACTCCAACAACGCGGCGAATCTGAGGCCCTTTTACATGGTCTCCGGATGGCAATCTCCATGGGCATTCAACGCCTAGAGTGTGCGAGGATTCAAACCTCGCAATATCCCAAATAAGCGGAGACTTTGGCGCCAAAGATCCGAAAATGGCAGCATATCATAGCGCTGTCCTAAAAATGTCAGCCGGTTGAAGGACTTGAATTCCATCCGTGGCGGGATAATAACCAAGCAGCCGACGTCTTGTGCGCATTGGCGCAAAAGCGACGCTGTCCCTCTAACATCTTCTGGAGCGGCTCTTCAAGCCATCCGTACTATGGGAAGAGAGTCGGAACTAACAAACGGAACAAGCCGCACCAACGGCGATTCAGCCGATGATATAACACCTTCCGCCACGACATAATGGCAGTAATTGCCCGTGGACAGAACCATTCCTCGCCTACTTGCTTAGGCAGGAGCTTCCGAAGACCAAAATGAGGCCCGCTGCATTGTCCGCGATCTAAAGCCTACAAGGTCTATGAGGAGAACTTTATAAGAAAAGCACAACGGAGTCCTTCAAAGGTGTATCTCCGAAGAGGAAGGCGAAACCTCTGGCTGAAATTCATGCGGACTAGGCGGACACCACGCCGCAGCTCGGGCCCTTGTAGGAAAGGCATTCCGTACAGGATTTTCTTGGCCGGCGGCCCGGCGGATCTCGGGACTTAGTCAAAGATCGTCGGTTGTCGGCTCTTTGCTAATCGAGCCATATGCCACCCACCGCCCTCAAAACTATACCCATTACCTGGGCGTTCGCGGTGCAGGGGCTTGACATGGTTGGACCACTTAAAGGGAACCCACAAGCAAAGGTACCTATTGGTCATGGTGGATAAATTCACCAAATGGATAGAGGCCAAGCCAGTTAAAGCGGCGAGTCCGGACCAGTGATAGACTTTATATCCGGGGTAGTACACGTTATGGTGTCCCCACAGCATCATCACCGATAGCGGCACGAACTTCACCGCCGATGAGGTTAAATCATGGTGCAAAAATATGGGCATCAAGCTCGATTACGCTTGATCTATCATCCTCAAACCAGCGGTCAAGTGGAGCGAGCAAATGGTCTAATAATGGCGGCATCAAACCCGGACTAGTGCGGTCCCTTACGAAATCGACACGCCTTTGGGTAGAGGCTCGACTCCGTACTACGGGGGCTGCGGACAACGCCTAACCGTACTACGGATTCACACCATTTTTATGGTATCTGGCGCGAAGCAGTTTTGCCTGCGACATCATTCATGACTCACCTCGAGTGCGCATATGCGAAGAAAAGAAGCGAGTTGGATCGGCGGGACAGCTTGGACACATTGGAGGAAAAGCGCGGCGTCGCCAAGGCTCGTTCCGCATTCTATCAGCAGCAGGCTCGAAGATATCAAAGCGAGAGAAATGCGGGCCAAGACTTTAGCGTTGGCGAACTGGTTCTCGCTGCGGACAAGAAAAGGACAAGCTCAAGCCCAAATGGGAAGGCCCCTTCATCATCGATCAAGTCTGACCGGCGGGCGTACCGTCTCTGAAATGCATCGGATAACCGACTCGAGCGAACCCATGGAGCGCAGCCCGCCTCCGGCGATTCTATGCCTAGCGCCGGACTAAGAGTTCGTCCCTTTCCCCGTCCAATTTTTTTTTACTTCAGCTGCCTTTTGTTTATCTTTTCTTCTCAACCCTATTCATCCAAGCCTTAAAGGGCCTACTTGCATAGCGTTAGCGCGCAATTGATGTGCTATCCGCACTCATTATACACAGGGGCTTCTTTACGAAGCTTAATTATCTGGGCTTCATGCCCAGCACATGTCAAGCCTCCACATGTACCTTTTATTCACCATTATATGCATCGATATGACTTAAGTTTTGGCCAAGCTGGGTTGCTGGCTCTGTGCTTACCCCTCGTTCCCGATTGTTCGGCTAGGAGGTAAAGGAGCACCTCTGCGATTATTCTTGCGGGTCAGCGGATGTGTACCTCGGTGGGTGAAGCGAAAGCTAAGCGTTCTTAAGGGAATATTGATTCGGTGACTTAAAGATGATTTTTATCCACTTATTTATCTGCCCCGGATGTTTTTCTGCTTTTTTGCATGATCCGGACATGCACTTTAGGGCATACCACCCCAGAAGAAAGGAACCCTTAGCGGAACTATTCTCCTGGAAGATGTTTCTTACTACCCATGTAATATAACATAACTAGTTGGGCACTTATGCGATAAAGCCTTGATGACCCCTCGCTTTGGTCTCCATGCATACCCGGTTGTTTCATAACCGAGAAGGTATTCGGACACACTCCGGACTCTAGGGTCCCGAGGTCGAAGCGAAAAGGTCGGCAAAGACAAGCGATCTACAATCCGGCTAGAAGGCATTTTGTATGTCATTTTATAATACATTGTCAAATCGGTGATTGTATTCTTCCTCAATCCGTCTAACAGGTTGTCTAATTTACAGTCTGTTGGGAAAATTTAGACCAACTCCACTTGGCCGTATACTAAACTCACGAGGATCTCCTTCCCGCCGGGCCCCACAGGTCCGACTTGACCATGTGGTTGGGATCCGCCTTCTTGTACAGCGTCTTTACCATGGCCCGAGGCCTCCACAGCACCTTGGCGGCAGGCGAAATCTTCCATAAATGGGCGCTGCCGCCTCCTGCAGCTTCTCCATAAGCTCCCAAGACCCTCGGGTAAGGAGAAGGCTGGCCATAACGCTGGATGGCGCGCTCATTGCTGCCGAACTCGTTCGATCGGTTGCAACAATTCGGGAAGTTGATCACCCGTTGATCGGGCATCTCCTCCATGAGGCGACACTGTGAGCATACCTGCGGACATATTACATCAAATTGACTTCCTCGCCGAACTCTTCTTTTCAAAGGAGTTCGCTCAAGCACTACTATATATGCGCGGCGAAGCCGCTGATTCTCCTTAGCGGAGCCCGACAGCTCGGCCCGAGCGCCTTTCAGCTCTTCTCCAAGCTGGGCATGGGCATCCTGGAGCTTGTTCCTTTCATGCTGCACCTTATGCAGCACCCTCTCGCCGACCTTTAGTTGGCGCGAAGTTCTTGCCTGTCCGGATCTTGTCCGGCAGCACTCTAACGTCATTTTTTTTAGACTTGCGCAAAGGCCAAGCGCTACTTATCTTTCTAAAATAATGCGTTACGGGAGAGGTCCTGCGTTTCCTCCTGCGCCGAGAAGTGCGGCCTCAAGTTGGGCCTTGCACTCTTGCAGCTCTGAGACAGTTGGGTATTCTTCTCGGTAAGATCCTCGTTTCATATGATCCTTAAATCAGTTAATATAACTACTTTAAGTCTCGGGGCTCTTGGCATATATAACTATTAAATTCTCTTACCGTATGTCTTTTACATCTTGCTCCGTGGCTCTGGTAAAACCATCTTGAGCAGCACGAAGGTGCGCGTCCCCGTGTTAAAGGCATTCAGCGCCTCGGGGAGAAGCAGCGTCACGAAATACTGTCGTGGCGCTGTGATTCAGGCACTCTCCACCTCAGACTTGGTGGCGGACGGTCTGTCGGCATCCTCCGTCGGAGAGCGTCCGGCTCGCGCCTTGCGCTCGCCTCCCCTCGACCAGGTGCGGGAGCTGGCTGGTAGAGGTTGGATTGACAACCTCCACGCCCTTGATCCGGCGGGCGCTTTTTCCCTATAAAGTCATGAGCACTCAAGCGCTTCCTAGGAGCGTTGCTCTAAATAATGAATTGTGAGCTACACCTTTGCGGCGGCGTTTGAGTCCGCGCGCGCTCCTCTTCCGCCTCTTGGTCGGCTGGCCCTTGTTGGTCAGCCACATGAGCTCGGCTTCTCGCCCTAAGGCGCCTCCTGCACAGCGCCATCATATCGGTGGTCGAGAAATAAGCAAGGAAGGAATAGCGGTGTCGGGGCTTGATCGCAATCACACAGGAAGCGGATATAGTCCGGGATAGTCGGCCGTGATGGCGACTAAAGCATTGTCCATGCTGAGCTGGTGGAACACCCGTCGATTAGCTCCACCTTTATGTCGGATCCTCTTGGAGGCGGATCCGGGATCTCTCTGGATCCTCGGGCTGCGGAGCGGACTTAGCATGCCCTCCACGGTCGGCGCAGTTCTGCGTCGAAAGAAGAACACAATATAAGAAACTTAAGTTTCAAAAGCGCAGGTCGGACACGCTGAGTGTTCGCTTACCCAAGGCGGGGATTATTCATGGAGAACCCATTTAGCGGGTTCGTCGAAGAAATCCTCCTTCTCCCCTTATACAGGCGGACAGGATCGTCACGGATCTTGGCGAATCCGACCCCTTGCGGCCATGGCGGGTGGCATCGTCCTCCCGTTGAAATCCCACATGGGGTGGCCCTGTATTGTAGTGGCTGCACCCCGCGTAATGCATGTTGCCATGACTCAATCATGGTCAACCCGGCATGGGCGATAACCTTATTGGCCCATCAAATAATGGGCGCTCTTGTCTTCCTCCGGATGGGGGCTCGCGGGCGCCAACTAAAGGCGTTTCTTGAGAGGAGCATTGCTGAACTCGGGAGGCCGATCCGAACAGGGTCCGGCAGCGGGCGTCTTCTATATAAAACCATTCGAAGGCCGGTCTTGAGCGCCTTCTTAGGGGTTCGGATGGATATCCGGTCCGGCAATCGCCATATTTGGCGCCGCCCACTTGATATATGGACCCCTCGTGAGGCGGGGTACAAGGCAGAACAACCTCTTCCACAGCGAAGTGGGGCTCGGCCCAGGAATAGCTCGCAAAGAGCTACGTAACCCGCAATATGCAGGATTGAGGCGGGCGTGAGGTGATGAAGCTGGAGTCCGTAGAACTCCGAGGGCCAGCGGAGGAATGGATGTCTGAAATCCGAGCCCCTTATCAGATAGGGGCCGAAGCATACCGCTCCCTTTGTTGGGATTTGGGGTAACCTCCGCTTGCTTCCCACCTTTGTAGGTGGCCAGCCCGGCTCGAACCGGAACCATGAAGGCGGAGGAGATATCCCCCACTTGGAGCTTCACCAGCTCGTTGTGCGAGCAGAGCATCTCCTCCAATCTCTGGCAAAGGGCTAGGGGGCGAGAAGAGGAGCAGCGTTGACGGTCCATGATGGAATGGATTCTTGGTGAAAGCGCTCCGATGAGTATTTGCGGGAGGAAGATGGTGATTTGGATCTGGATTCTTGCCTCCCTTATAGGCAGATTATTCGCACAACTAGGGGTAAAACATAAAAGACACCACGGCTTTTCACGTTCGCATGACAGCGTGGAAGAAGGCCATTATTGGGCGTGGAAGCCAAGGCAGCGCAACATTGATGAGGAAGCTGGACACTGTTACGGCGGTACGTAGAACTTGAAGGAGAACCCGCCTTGCAGCGCCGAAGACTACGCATCTGGACTTATCGTCATTGAAGCCTGGTTAGGGAGACTCTTGAGGAGTCCGGATTAGGGGTGTCGGATGGCGGACTACCATCATCGGCGGACTATCATCGGCGAACTATCATCATCGACGGACTCCAAGACTATGAAGATACAAGATTGAAGACTTCGCCCGTGTCCGGATGGGACTTTCCTTGGCGTGGAAGGCAAGCTTGGCGTCTGGATATGTAGATCTCCTACCATTGTAACCGACTCTATGTAACCCTAGCCCTCTCCGGTGTCTATATAAACCGGATGGCTCTAGTCCGTAGGACGAACAACAACCCTTACAATCATACCATAGGCTAGCTTCTAGGGTTTAGCCTCCTTGATCTCGTGGTAGATCCACTCTTGTAAACATCCACAATATCAATATCAATCAAGCGGGGCGTGGGTTTTACCTCCATCAGAGGGCCCGAACCTGGGTAAAACATCGTGTCCCTTGTCTCCTGTTACCATCCGCCTAGGCTTGCAGTTCGGGACCCCCTACCGAGATCCGCGGTTTGACACCGACCGGTCTCGGGGAGCCTCATGCTCCTGCGATCTGGGTCTTCAAGTGATGCGGCTTGAAAGGCTCGCTCCAAGGAGCACACTGCGTCTCTCTCTTCACAAGGCACCGTGATGACTCCGCCGCTTCCTGGCATCTTGAGGACGTTGTAGCCGTGATGAGTCACGGCAATGAACTTTTCCAGAGCTGGGTACCCGAGGATGGAATTGTATGGTAGACGAATGTGGGCGACATCGAAGTCGATTAGCTCCGTGCGGTAGCTGTCGCGCGCCCCGGAGGTGACAGGGAGGCGGACCTGCCCAATCGGGACTGTGGAGCCGTCGGTGACTCCGGAGAAAGGCTTGGTTGGCTGAAGCTGATTGTAAGGCACTTGGAGATTGTTGAATGTCTCTACGGACAGGACATTGAGCCCTGCTCCGCCGCCGATGAGGGTCTGGTGACTTGCACGCTGCGATGATTGGGGAACAAAGCATCGGGAGGACTCGGTTGTGGCGCGCTTGAGCTGATCCGGCTGAGCTGAACGCGACGGCGCACGCTGACCACCCGAGAGGCGCGTGGCTTCGAGCTTGGGAGGAATGCATTCACAGCAGGCGAACTGCTTGAAAGATGCGTTGAGAGGTGGGGCTTGAGCTCCGCCCGGGATGCAAGCGATCGCTGCTGCCCTGAAGCCCCAGCCCCTCGTCATGATGATGGTCCTCGTTTCTCCTTGGCTGCGGCGGCAGAGGAGGGAGGCTGTGTTTCCTTGCAGGCGATCCTCGCGAGGCTGATCCTCCAGCCTCCTCGCGAGGCTGATCCCGCCAGCGATGCTCATGAGGTCGGGTCGTGCCACCCTTGGCGAGGGCCACGGTCTTCCCAGCGTCCTGCGTTTCTTCCTCCTCCTTGTCCGTAGCCTCGATCGTTGCGGTCGGGGCGTCAACCGATCATCCCTTCTCGCACGGCTCGGAGCTCTTGACATTCGTTGGTGTTGTGGGTGTGGAGGTCGTGGTACACACAGTACCGGCTGCCCTTGGAAGACTCAGGCTGATCTCTGCCCCGCTTGGTGTCTGGTTCTGCCGCGAGCATGGCAGCCCCCTTGCGCTTCACGTCCTTGGCCTTGGATTTCTTCTCTTCTGGGTCTACGGCTGGCAGCTCGAGGAGGGAAAGGCGCCTTTCCTCAGCCCTGGCGCACTTGGTCGCCAAGTTGAACAGCTCCAAGGAAGTGCACAGATCTTCATGCATCGCCAGATCCTCCTTCATCTTGACGCCACGCACACCGCCGGAGAAGGCGAGATGATGGCCTCCTTGGTCACCTTGGGAATCTTGAGGCGTGCGTTGTTGAAGCTGGATGTACTTCGCAGGTCTCCCCGGCTGCTGCTTGATGCGGCGCGATGTCGCTTCAGGCAGGAGGCGGTCGCGAGTACCTTGGAAGTTGGCGATGAAGCGGGTGCGCATCTCGCCCCTGGGAGGAGATCGTGCGAGAGCCGTGTTCGGGAGCCAAAAGGGCCCGTCCCTGAGTGCCATGGGAAACCAGTTTGCCATGACCTTCTCGTCCCGTTGGCGGCCGATGCCCAGCTCAGAGCTGAAGGAACTCCGCAGGTCGGCCGTGCCGTCGTAGCGAGGAGGCAGGTCCGGCTTGAACTTGCCGGGCCACGCGACGCTGCGCAGCTCGGTGGTGAAGGCGCGGCAGCCTGCTGTGGCCACGGGAGGCCTTTGGTGACGAAGAGCCTGGTCTTGCGGGTCCCCATGCGCTGCAGTTGGGAGCAGCGCGGGGTCTTGGCGTCTTTGGAGCAGCGTGGTCGTGACGAGCCGGTCGAGGAGCACTCGGGCAGCTTCTTGGGGCGAGGACCTCTTGGCAGCTCTGCTCTTGCTGCTTGCTGGCGCCGGACAGTGGGTTCCGCCCAGGCCCGCGCCTTGGGGGCAGGCGCCTTCTTGAGAGGGAGGCGGCTAAGGCGCCCCGAGCTTCATCGCCAGCAGGGCGGGCGCGTGCAGCGAGAAGGACGGCGGTGGGGAGCCCCTGGGCGGACGAGCTCGGCACGCGGTCGAGCCACTCTTCGAGGCGCTGTCGATCGGGCGGTAGCGCAGGAGCTCGTTTGCCGCGATGAGCGCAGCTCGAGCCTCCATGGGCGCGAGGAGTGCGCGAGACAAAGAACCAGCTGGGGCGAGTGAGGGAGCAGAAGTGCGGCCGTCTCGCCTCACGGACGGATGCTGGGACGATGCTTGCTGCTTGTTCCCTGTCGGGCCGGTGGCGGTGTTGACGGCAGACGATGGGGAACGGCGGGGGCGGCCGCCGACCGGGGCCGTCTGGGCGACGCGGGAAGCGAGAGCGGCTCGGCGCTTCGGCCAGCGGGCCCGACGAGCATCGACATGGATGCGATGGTCGGCGAAGAACAGGCAGCGGAAGATTTAATTCCAGCGCACCCTACCGGGCGCGCCAAATGTCGGATTTCGGGTTCAGCAGACCCTCTAGGTTCGAACTTGGGAGTGCGCGTGGAGATCTCGCCCTCTACCTACCTGCACCTCGCCGCCTCGCTAGGATCTAAACTATGAAAGGAACAACACAAGAGACACGGGGTTTATACTGGTTCGGGCCACCATTGTGGTGTAACACCCTACTCCAGTGTGTGGTGTGGTGGATTGCCTCTTGGGCTGATGATGGACAATACAAGGAAGAACAACCTCGCGAGGGTCTGTTCTTGGCTGGTGCGATGAAATGCTAGGGGGAGTTCAGTCGCTCTCTCTATGCTGATTCAAGATGCCTCTACCCTGTGGGTGGCTAGTCCTGTTTATAGGCAAAGGCCCTGGGCCTCTTCCCAAATATTGAGCGGGAAGGGCGCCAACAATTGGCCATTTTGAAGGGGAACATCTAGTACACTTATCGTGACTAAAGTTGGTCCTCGCCTGTCAAAGGCTCTGGTGGTGACGCCGGCTTGGGCTCCACGATGACTTCCTTCCTGCCGTTGCGACAGTCTTGGTCTTGTTGCACCAAAACGGATGCCTTTGCTTGATGCTCTTGCCTGCGCTTGCCCCCTTTGCACCAAAGAGTAAAGGAGGACACTGTGCGGGCTGGCGCCCGCCTGGCTCCCTTGGTCGTCATGGCTTGCGTCATGGGCACCTCGTGAGGTACCCCGCCTTGATCTCTCCGCCTCCTCGCGAGCCAGCCTGACGAGGCTGCGTGCTCGAGAAGCTTCACGTCGTCCGCCCATGATCTTGCCCCTCGCGAGGGTCTTGAGCTTGTGCTGATGAAGATGGGTTGTGCCTGGCCACCCCTTGAGCCACGCCGTAGGCCGCAGGCAGGCAAGTCTGGGTACCCCCGTTCCCAGAACGCCAACAAAGTGCGTTGCCAATAGAGGGAAGGCCACCCTGCCGTTCTCGACGCGGCCGCTCGAACTGTTGAGCGGACTCAAAACAGAACAAGGGCGTTGCCAATAGCGGAAGGCCCCCATCGCATGCAGGTTTCTCATACCAAGAGCAGGATCTCCAAGGAAAACAACCTTATACTGCATTCGCATGACTTAGCTTTTCTGTCGCTGCGCGAGCATTTACTGCATTCGCAAATGATGCCGCTCATTCGATCGTCTTCTTCCTTGGAGTGATGACCACGATGAAGCCGCTGCGCCAACTAGACCAGATTTTCACAACCGCGCCCCTTACCTGGCGCGCCAAAGATCGGGGGAAACGACACCTATGGGATCACTGGGATCCCTTTTGCTACGGTTGGCGGGCGCGAGGTTGTGCAAAGAGCGGGTCTAGAAGCCAGCACGAGGGTCATTTACCCAGGTTCGGGCCGCGAGGATGCGTAATACCCTAGTCCTACTTTGATGTATATTTGAGAGTTGTTGAGTTCTTGAGCTAGCTATGATGCATGTGTCGTTCAAAAGATTCGAATCCTTCCTCAGTACGCCTCGGGCCTCCTTGTCTATAAGTCTATGAGGAGTTTGATATTTACAGAGAAAGTCGACCCCTAAAAATGAAGTTCTTTGATTGAAGACTTTGGATTTCTGAAGACTTTGAAAGTGAAGAAATTGGTGTGACCTTGAAGACTAGGTATTCATTCGAGGAACATGAAGCATCAATACTTTTGTTTTCGTAGTCTCATTTTCTCTTTCTTGAGTCATAGGAAACACCGTACTGTTAAAGGGGGTCGAGGAAATACTAAGGAAAAATTTCCAAGTGATGCTCAACTCAAAATCCTACACCTACCAATCCCTTGAGTGAAGCCATTGGAAATCTCATACTGATTCGATCAATTTCTTGATGTGATGAGACAAAGTTCTTTTGGTCTCTGAGGAATTTGTTCTGACTGAGGAGTTAGGAATTCGCCAGTGCGGATTTCCTACACAGTGAGGATAATGATAGCCCTGAGGAATTTGAGCCTCAAATATCCGACCGTTGCTGTGCTATGCGCCAGCTGTCCCAAAATATCTACCCACCTAACGGTCATATCATTAAAGGGCATTTATGTCTTATCATGTCGGGCTGCCCCCTACAACCACTAGCTGGTTGGCTGCTCCGAGAGAAACTAACACTTGTGATTTGAGAGCATCCCATCCTCCGAGGACTTTGAGCGAAAAACATCAAGTGAGGAAAACCCAATCCCAAACACCTACAAACCCAAAGTGATTGAGCATCACTGAAGAGATTGATCCTGCATGGATCCGACGCTTGTTACCTTTGAAGATTGTGCTTCTTCCAGATGGTTAGGCATCATGGTCTAGAGCATCCAAGAGGAATTGTGGATCGCCGAGTGACCGAGTTTGTGAAGGTTTGGAAGTCACCTGAAGACTTACCACGAGTGATTGGGTGAGGTCTGTGTGACCTTAGCTCAAGGAGAATACAGTGAGGACTGTGTGTCTGGGACTGTGTGTCCTCAGGTTTAAATACCTAGCCGCTCCAACCAGACGTACAACTGAGACAGTAGTTGGAACTGGTCTACCAAATCATTGTCTTCACCAAGCTTACTGGTTCTATTTCCTCAACTCTTTCATTTCCTCATTACTGTGTTGTGCGCTTGCTCATATCTGTGTTTGAAGGCTTTGACTGAAGACTTTCTCAATTTCCTCAGTTCAATTTCTTTAGTCTGTTTGTCTTCATCCTGTGTTATCATGTGTTTACGCTTTATATACTCTGTGCTTGTCTTCATTACATCATGATGACCATGCTTGTGTTCTGTTATGTTTACTTTTGAGTACTTATTCTGCTGCAAGTAGTTCTTCGCTAAGGAATTTCCTCGCCCGCAAATTCCTCAATGAAGAATTCATAAAAATCGCCTATTCACCCCCCTCTAGTTGATATAACGCACTTTCAATTGGTATCAGAGCAAGGTACTCCCTTGTTCTGTGTGATTTTGGTTTAACCGCCTGGAGTTTTAGTTATTTCAACCGCAGGTATGATCAAGGTCTCTGCTGGGTTTCCTACCTTCGATGGGACAGACTACCCCTACTGGAAGAATAAGATGCGAATGCATCTTGAGGCAATTGATAACGATCTCTGGTATGTTGTGGAAAATGGTGTTCCCTCAGTCACACCTTCTCTGAATGCTGCTGATGTGAAGAGATTCAAGCAACTCGATTCTCAAGAGAAGAACATCATATGTGGCCATCTGAGTAAAGGGCAGTATGGAAGAGTGAGTGCTTTGGAAACTGCTAAGCTTATCTGGGATAGGCTGTCCAAAGTAAATGAAGGAGTCTCAACACAGCGTGACTCTCGAGTTGACGTTCTTCGCAATCTCTTCAACCGCTTCAAAAGACTCGACAATGAAAATGTTCAACGAACCTTCGATCGCCTCACTGACATCTGAAATGAGCTTCAAGCACTTGGTGCCACTGACATCACCGACCATGAGGTGGTGAAGAAATTCTTGAGATCGCGATTCCTCATTTGATACTCGCGCGATGATACAAGAGCGTGCTGACTAGAAGTCACTTGATCCCGCTAATATCCTCGAGAGGCTAAATACTCATGAGTTCCAGCTTGCTAAAAAGAGAGATCTCTATGGTTCGAGCTATGGCAGATCACGTGCCCTGAAGGCCAAGGCAGTTTCTGAGTCTGAAGATGAAGATTCTGGCAGCAGCCTTGGTGATCCTGAAGAACTGAGCCATGAACTAGCACTGCTCGTGAAGAAATTCCAGAAGTTCTCACGACGTGGTCGCTTTGGAAAACCCTCTAGGAGCAATGATTCCTCATCTAGTGACTACAAGAAGAGGCTTTGCCACAAATGCAAGAAACCTGGTCACTACATTCAAGATTGTCCTCAGTGGGAAAAGGAATCAAAGAAGAAGAAATACAAGGATTATACTTCTGATGATGCAAATAAGAAGAAGAAATCCTCGAAGTCTTCATCATCAAAATCCTCAAAGTCTTCATATCACAAGAAGAGCAGCTCCAAGAAGGCTCGGACATTCATTGGCAAGGAAATGGACTCTGAGGCTGAATCTGAAGAAAATGAGGAAGAGGAGGCATCTGAGGAGTCTGAGTCCGGTGTGGCGAGCCTAGCCCTCGCATCTTGCATTAAATCGACAAGTCTATCTTCAACTCTGAAGAAAATGACTTCACCAACAAGGCTGATGAAGGCAATGATGACTACGCACCCACCTATTGCTTCATGGCAAAGGGTGCCAAGGTACTCAAATATACCTCCTCTAAATCAAGTGAGAATGAATCTGATGAAAACCTCAAGCCCAGCTACTCTAAACTTGCTAAGATTGTTGTGAAACAACAAAAGGCTTTTGAAAAGGTTCAAAACATGCTAGACAAAAGTGATGATATGTTGGGTGAATAAATGGATCGCACTAAAACCTTGACTGAAATCTTCAGAGACTTCAGTCTAGGTTTGACAACCTTCAAGGTCATCATAACACTCTCTTATCTGATCATGAGAAGCTTTCTTATGAATTTCTTCAAAGAAAGCAAGATCTTGAAAAGCTAAGAGTGAGTTATGAAGATCTTCAGAAGGAGCGCGATTCATTACTTGCTTAACAAATCAGCGCTGCTCAGGAAGAATTTGTTCCTCCATGTTTGAAGTGCATTGAACGTGAATCTGCTAATTCTTCACTTGAATGTTCAAATGCTTCTAATGCTACAAATTCTTCACCTGTCTCTGCTATCACTAATTCCTCATCTGAGGACATTGCTAGTATCACTGATGATGCAGGGCTGAAGGAATTGTACATAACAGGCATGTACAAAAACCTCAAAGGGCATCAGACTCTTTGTGATGTGCTTAAAAAGTAGATCCTCAACAAGAACCCTGGGAAAGAGGGTATTGCCTTTGAGAGGAAAATCAATGCTGATGGAACTTATTGGAAGCCTGAGCAATACCCCCAAACCTCATGGCTTGCTAAAAAGGGACCTCCAGTTGATCCATCTAATTTATCTGGCTTTACATGTGATTCTCCTCATTCTGCTGATGAGTCATTTGACACCAACTATAAACTGTTCAAAAATCAGAATGGTGAAGTATTTGCTAGATATGTTGGCACTAACTGCAGGAACAGTTCCCCTATGAAGAAAATCTGGGTTTCCAAAAGATGCCTTGAAAGTCTTCAGGCGAATGTCCTCATGACACCACCTGTGAAGAATAGGAAACCCAGATCAAATTATTCATATGGACCAAATTCTTCATATGGATCCAAGTCCTCATATGGACCAAATTCCTCACGTGGATCAAATTCCTCAAAAGGATCAAAGTCCTCATATGAACATCATCGTGCTTACACCTCTCTTTCGCAGGGAAGAGCTAAGGGCTATTAATATGTGCATTATTCTTCAAACCATTATGTTCATAAGTCCTCGAAGAATTTCTCTGCTTATTCATATGCTTATCCTAACTCCTCTTAAGTGAAACGAAATGGACTGGCTTCTATGCCACCTTTCTCGTATTAAGCTCGCAGAGTGATGAACTCTTTGCCACCCCTTCAGATGTGGGTGGTGAAGAAAAGGAACTAATCTCTTCTGCAGGGTCAGGTCTCGCACAGCGTAAACGTCTGAAGAATTTCTTTGGAGACCTGAAATCTGCACGAAAGGACGCAGCTAATCATGAAGAAATGAACTTTCATTTCTCACGTCCTCATATTGCTTTACTGTTCTATTACGATGAAATTGATCTGATGAATTGATGTCATATTCTTCACTGATAAAGTATATGAGTTCGTAAGTTGCACTAATTCATCTGCAGGATGATCAACCCAAAGCAAATGAGTGGGTCCTCGATAGTGGATGTAAAAATCACATGATTGGTGACAAGAATCTATTGATGGATGCTCCCTTATCTCCATCGCATCTGAAGCATATCATCTTCACTGACAAAGGAAAAAGTCAGGTATTGGGTCTAGGTAAGGTTGCGATCTCAAAGGATCGACACATGGACAAAGTCATGCTTGTCAAGTCCTTAGGATACAACCTCATATCTGTCTCAATGCTTTGCGATCTTGATATGGTTGTTGTCTTTGGCAAGTATCGTTGTGCCGTGATCATGGAAGCTGACAATTCCAAAGTCATCGAAGGCTTTAGGAGAGGAGACTTGTATATTGTTGATTTCTCTACAGGTCCACAACCAGCCGTATCCCTACTTGCAAAAGCTTCAGAAGGCTGGCTATGGCATCGACGACTTGGTCATGCAGGCATGAGGAATTTGCACACGCTTGCAAAGAAGAAGCATGTCATTGGCATTGAGAATGTCAAATTCCTCAAGGATCACTTATGCGGAGCCTGTGAAGCTGGAAAGATGACCAAGGCCAAACATCCAGCAAAGACGATCATGACTACCACTCGACCATTTGAATTGCTTCATATGGATCTCTTTGGTCCTAACCATTATTCTGCAGTTACAAATGACGCATCTCTATATGGCTTTGTTATTGTTGATGATTACTCTCGTTACACATGGGTACATATTGTCACCTACAAACATGAGGTGCAGGAAGTCTTCAAACGATTTTTCTTGCGGGCTTTAACCAACTTTGGTGTGAAGATCAGGCACATCAGAAGTGACAATGGAACTGAGTTCAAGACTTCTGGTCTTGATGACTATCTTGATGAACTTGGTATTACTCATGAGTTATCTGCTCCTTATACTCCTCAATAGAATGGCATCATGGAGCGCAAGAACAGGACTCTTGTTGAGATGGCTCACACTATGCTTGATGAATACAAGACGCCTCGTCGTTTATGGATTGAGGCAATTGACACTGCTTGCCACATCATCAACATGATATATCTTCACAAATTCTTCAAGAAGACTGCTTATGAACCCCTCATAGACAAGAAACCCAATGTGAGTTATTTCAAAGTCTTCGGTGCTAAATGTTGGATTAGAGATCCTCATCACAACTCTAAATTTGCACTGAAAGCACATGAAGGTTTTATGCTTGGTTACGGAAAGGACTCGCACACCTACAGAGTCTTCAACAACGTTCACCACAAAGTTGTTGAAACTGAAGATGTGCGGTTCGACGAAACTAATGGATCGCAAAGAGAGCACCTACCTTTTGTGATAGATGAACCAGCACCTGAGGAAACTATCAAGTTCAAGGCTACTGAGGATGTCATTCCTACCGAAGAAACTGCTGAAGAATTCATTCCAAAACGTGAAGAACGTCGAGCTAATGCACCTGAAGAAAATGGTGCTGAAGAAAATGCTGATCAAATTCCTCGACGACAACCCGCTCATCCTCGCGTGGTAAATGAAGTGCAGATTGAGAAAATCATCGATGACATTGAAGCACCAGGTCCTCTCACACGCTCAAGAGCTTCACATTTATCTAACTTTTGTGGGCACAGAGAGCCTGCTAAGGTAGATGAAGCATTTCTGGAGCCTTAGTGGATTCAAGCTATGCAATAAGAATTACATCAGTTCGAGCTCAACAACGTCTGGGAACTGGTCAAACATCCAGATCCTCGCAAGCACAATATCATTGTCACAAAGTGGATTTACCGCAACAAGCAATATGAAAATAGCCTTGTGGTGAGGAATAAGGCACGGCTTGTAGCTCAAGGCTACACACAAGTTGAAGGAATTGATTTCGATGAAACCTTTGCACCTATTGCTAGACTTGAGGCTATTCGCATATTACTTGCTTATGCTAACCATCATGATATCACTTTATATCAAATGGATGTGAAAAGTGAATTCCTCAATGGTAAGCTTGAGGAAGAAGTATATGTTGCTCAACCCCCAGGTTTTGAAGATCCAAAGCATCATGACAAAGTCTTCAGACTCAATAAGGACCTCTATGGCCTCAAGCAGGCCCCTCGGGCGTGGTATGATACTTTAAAGGAATTCCTCATGAAGAAAGGCTTCAAACCCGGTTCACTCGACCCCACCCTTTTCACTAAATCCTATGATGGTGAATTGTTTGTGTGCCAAATATATGTTGATGATATTATCTTTGGCTATACTGACCAACGTTACACTGACGAATTTGGTTATATGATGAGAGAAGAATATGAAATGTCTATGATGGGAGAATTGAAATTCTTCTTAGGTCTTCAAATTCGTCAACAGCGCAATGGCATATTCATATCTCAGGAGAAATACCTCAAGGACGTATTGAGGAAATTCGGCATGCAAGATTGCAAAGGCGTCAAAATTCCAATGCCCACAAATGGCCATCTATGCACTGATGAAAATGGTATTGACTTCAATCAAAATGTATACCGTTCCATGATTGGTTCTTTATTGTACCTATGTGCATCTAGGCCAGACATTATGCTTAGTTTTGCATGTGTGCCCGATTTCAAGCTACACCGAAGGAATCACACCATAAGGCTGTGAAGCATATTCTTCGATATCTAGCTCACACACCAACACTTGGATTATGGTACCCCAAGGGCTCGGCTTTTGATCTCATTGGATATTCAGACTCTGACTATGCTGGTGATCGTGTAGACCGCAAGTCAACATCTGGCACATGTCATTTCCTCGGAAGATATTTGGTCTGTTGGTCCTCGAAGAAACATAACTGCGTATCACTGTCTACTGCTGAAGCTGAGTACATTGCTGCTGGTTCTTGCTGTGCTCAATTGCTATGGATGAAGCAAACTCTCAAGGAATACGGCCTCAACGTGAAGAATGTGCCTCTCTTCTGTGACAATGAGAGTGCCATCAAGATTGCTCACAACCCAGTTCAACACTCGAAGAAAAAGCACATTCAGATTCGTCATCATTTTCTTCGTGATCATGTGTTGAAGGGTGACATTTCTATTGAGCATGTGAAGACTGAAGAACATCTAGCCGATATCTTCACAAAGCCCTTGGATGAGAAGAGATTTAGCAAGTTACGGTGTGAGCTAAATATCTTAGAATCTTCGAATGTTCTTTGAAAAGGACACTCATCCTAACACTTATGCAAAATTGATGACTTAGATGTGCAACACGTGAAGAAATGTTTTCTTCAATCAATGAAGACTAACACTCTAAGCGTGAAGAAATTAATGAAGAATTTGATTCTCAGAGCCCTACGACAATTGTACGCGGTGTCTGAAATCATCATTCTTATACGGTGGGTCACGCCACCACCAAAAGTTGAAAATTTTCAATTTGAGTTTTCCCTTAGTTTTTTGAAATTCCTCAGTTGTTCATTTTCTTCAACTTTGCAATGTCTTCACTGTTTCTGTCATTTTTCTTCATTGGCTATATATATATATGAGTTTATGTCCTCTACATCATTCACTTATTGCTATTTCTTCAAGTTGCTTTTTCTGCTAAGTGAATGTGATCGGACCCTTCCCCCTCTATGCTAAACTCAACCCAATCTATTCACAAATTCTTCATGTGCGTTCTATTTGAAACTCGTTCAAAATCTTCACTATGTCCTTGTCAGCTGAAGAATTTGTGAACGAAACTTTTAACTTATCTTATCTAAATTTTCGGCTTTGCCGCTCAAACCGTTCCACATTCTATGTAATGTTTATCTATTCACCCATGATATTACACGTTCTCAACATCTCAGTACGTGGGTGACACATGTCAAGTGAATGAGAAAGGTCAGGGGCACGTTCGTCCAATTTCTTCGGGCGAACAGTTTTTCACCGTGGCTATAAATACCCCCCTCCCTTCCTCACTTCTCTTTTACTCCGCTCGACCTCACTCCAGCTCGAGCTTCTCAAACCCTAGCGCCGCCGCTACTCCATCGTCGCCGGTGAGGAAGAGCTTCACTGCCTCAACTTCGTCGCCGTTGTACTCACGCCGGCTGCAGATTTCTTCACTCCGCCGCCGCCGTAGCTGTCTTCCTCTGTCGAGTTAGGGCGTGGAAGATCTGAACTGACGAACTTCACATCTACACTTCCCAGTTTGTCGTGTTCTTCGTCTAGGGTAATTAAAAGTTACTTTTACTGCCCTCGTTGATTCAAACGATTTCTACAAAATCTTCAAAGGTGTTTTTCTTCAAATCCTCACACACTAAAGCACCTCTCAAATCATCTAATCTTGATTCGTTTCTCTAAGCAATATTTTTCTTCATGATTCCTCAATTGTGTGGATCTCTGATCTATACAACTCTGGAACCTAAGACAAAGAACGCTTAGTGAAATTCTTCAAGACTCATCTGGTCAAATTCCTCAAACTTGTTCTTTTTGAAAAACGTTTTGAGAACGCATATGACCTCTCCAAATTCCTCGCAACTATACTCTGTTCACAGGAACACATGTCCACTGCTGAATCACTAGGTTCTCATCAACTTAACTCATTTGCAGCGTTCCTCGAAGAAAAATTGCACACCTCTTCAGAAAATTTAGTTGTTCATATTCCTCAGCTGAAGAAAATGGTTGATGGAAAGAAGACACAGAAAGGAGGAAAGAGGCCTGAAATCAATACTGCCTTTGAGATCCCTGATGACATATACAAGGATTATTGCACTCCTGATGAGGCCAAGTTGGCAAAGAGGACAAAAATCAGCGCAAGGTGCGCATTCAAAGAATAGAGAGGAGATGGGCAAGGGAGTGGAGGGAGTACATGTATGTCACTCCCAAGTACATGAAGAAATTCGCTCTAAATCCTCCATGCCCAAGACCTCCGTTGGCACCTGGCCAAGTGGCAGATCCCACCAGCCTCAAGTGTGGTGAGGACTATCCTGACGAATGGGCCGAGCGCCAGGCCAAGTTAGCCAAACATGCAAAAGAAGCAGTGAGGAAATTTAATGGAGACTCTGCTGCTGCTGCTGCTGCCACTGCTGAGACCTCTGCAAGCAAGCCAAAGAAGTCCATGGCAAAGAAGCCTGCTCATAAGCCAAGTGCTTCATCCCCAATGCCCTCACGGCCAGATTCCTCAAAGCCCTCACGACCAACTCCTCAAGCTGCTCCAGCTCCTCCAAAGCCCTCAGCTCCTCCGCCAAAGTCCTCAGCTGCTCCGTCCAGATCCTCAGCACCTGTGCATATCGCCACGTGCCAAAGGACAACAGGCATCTCTATTGCCTCAGGAGCTTTTGCTAGTTCCTCAGCTGCACCAAATTGTTCAACTGGACTCTCTTTGTTGAAGACAAAGGCCACTGCTGGACGAGGCTCTCGCCCAAGTCCTCACAAGAAGCAGGTCGCCTTCCAAGTGCCGTCCGATGAAGACGAAGCTGATGATGAGGAACTTGTCGAAATCATCAGAGACAGGCAACTCAAGGCCGCTAGAGCCAAAGGCACAAATGTGCCTCTTCTTTTGGATCCCAAGTTGATCCTCGATTACATTGATCTCTGGCACAAGGACCCCAACACTCCTATGCCTGATTTCAAGCTAAATCCTGGCCAAAGTCATATGCTGACTGCCTTTATCCAAGAAGAAAAATGGAAATTTGAGAAGGCCAGGCAGATCAAGAAAGCGCAGTACAAGAAGGAGCACTTCCTGAAGAAAAACGTTGTCTCTATGACAACTGAAGAACTTGTCACTATTCAATCTGAGATCAAGAAACTCAGTGATGAATTTGACGTATACCGTGCTGACTGGCTTGGAGCCAAAGTCAGATTTGTGACATTGACTGATAAGTTCACTTTCAATGTTGTAGCCCCAATGCAACAAGAAAATCCTCAGGCTGAAGCATCTGCTCACCGATCAAGAATGCCGACACGTGATGACATTCATCTCTTGAAGAAACTCAAAGTACCAGGGCTGATGACTGCATTCCAGCCGTTGAAGAAATTGCCAGGGCAACCTCTAGTGTTGCTCCTGAAGAAATTGCCAGGACAGCTGAAGCTTCAACCGCTGCGCCTAAAGAAAATGAAGAAATCAGGGCAACTGCATCAGTTGTGCCTAAAGAAATTCAACCAATTTCCTTTGCTCCTCCTTCTCCTACTCCAACTCCAATCCTTCCGTCTGCATCAGATGTGAAGAAAACCAAGGCTGCAGAGCGTGCAACTGTGAAGAAAAGGAAGGCATCAACTTCATCAGATTCTTCAGCTCCGAAGAAGATGAAGCCTTTGACCAGCTCTTTTGCAGATCCAATTGATGCCATTCCAGTCTCATCCATGCCATCAAGGTACCTTGTTCCTTTTGATGAAGAATATGTGATTCCAAGTGAATCAGATGAAGAGATTCCTGCTGCTGCTTCGTCAAAGTAGTTGGATGAAGAAATTGAAGCGGATGCAATCCCTTCAACCCCAACAGTTTCATCGCCTATGCCTTAGTTCACTGCTGAAGAGGCCGGTGTTGAAGAAAATAGTGAAGATGAAGATGTGGACATTGTGTGTACAACACCAGTGCTGAATGATGACTTTTGGGAAAGTCAGCACCCCAACTCTCCTCTGTTCACACCACTTCAACAAATTCCTCAGTCCCCCGTCAACACTGAAGTACAAATGGGATCTGATGAACCTCGTGCAACCCCGTCTGTCCATGAAGATATTCCAGCCACTAGTGCTGAAGAAAATGTCAATGAAGAATTGAACACCCAGGCTACCACTGAAGAAGAAGCTGAAATTCCTCAGCCTGTGGAACCCGAGATTGCGATTCCTGAGGTGGTGATGCAATTGACTGATACTCCTCAGCCCAAGCCAAAGGATCCATTCTTGAAGAAACAAAAATTCAAGGCTGAAGACTTCTTCGGCGAGCATGTGTTCTTCACTGATTATAATCCTTATGACTCTGCTCGTCTTAGAAGGAAGCGCTTCTGGACTGCCAGCTAAGCAAACTTTTATTCTTCACTGCTCTTCAACAAGGACAAAGTCTTCGATCACGAGCATATTCCTCACATCGACATGTAGTCTATGCCTTGTTTTACTCCAGTTCTCAGTGTGCTTCATGACGCAGACCTCCTCGACTTTTGCACGGATATTTGTGATTGGAATGAAGAACTCATTCTTCAATTCTATGCAACCTTGCACATCACATGCGATGCTGATGATATCAACTCTTGGGTGTTGGACTAGATGACTGGAAACACTCACAATAAGGCACCGGCCCCTGAATTACTTCACGCCCTGCCCATCAGCCCACCTATTGAAGGAGCTCGCTGCCTGTACCAGGAGCCAGAACTCACTGCTCATTACATGCAAGTGCTTATGAAGCCTCTGAAGCCAGGACAAGCCCCAAGGACCAAATTCCTCGTGAAGGAATTGATGTATGTACCAAGAACCGTCTATCGCATTCTGACGAAGACTATGAGTCCAATCGAAGGCCATGACTCGAATGATGAAGAAGCTGTCGGCATCATGAAGAATCTGCTGTTCAATATCATGCATGGCATTCCTGTCAACTATCATGATTTCTTCATGAGGACTCTGGCTAATGTTGCACTCTCTCCTTTGAGTTGAAGCCTTACGCACCTTGGATTATGAGATTCATCAGAACAAGGTCTTCACTCAACTACAAGGCTGACACTCTCAACCATTGCAGCTACTTGCCCCCATTGAAGTCCTCAAAAGGACATTCTCCTCAGCTGATGAAAAGGACAAGGCCGCTACTGTTATAGATGAAGGCATTCACCCATTGGATGGTCAGTTTCGCAAAGCTGCATCTTATTCCACCAATGATGACTCTGCCACTCATGATTCTGCTGCTAATGCATCCAAGCCAAATCCTCAAGCCACAACTCCTCGAGTTATGACTGACCGTGATCTGCTTCTTAGTCTTCACCAGAAGGTGGATCGAAACCATAAATGGGTTAAGCGTTAGTTTGGTTCTATTCTTCACCACATGACTGCTACACATAATGCAGTGAAGAAAAACCACCACTACCTCCATGAAATCTTCGGTCGCACCTGGGCTATTCTGTCACATGTTTATGGTGAAGAAGATTTGAAGAAAATGGGTCTCAAGGAGGATTTTGACTGGTCTGCACCCCCACCAAAGAAATACGAGAAGGTCAAGGTTCCTTCCTTGGTGGCAAGCTCCTATTCCTCATCACGCGACACCGACGAGTATGAAGACTTGGATGACACTGCAGCAGGCCCTACAACAACAAATGACCCCAACAACGCTGGCGCTCCTTCATCAACTTGATATTCTTCAGGGACGTTAGTCCTCATTTTCAATCCTTTTGGTGATTCGACGATAAAGGGGGAGAAATTTGAGTTAGTATTCAAGCGGGTCTACCTATATGGGCGTTTTTTTACTAAGTTACAACTCTCGTTCTGAAACTTTGCTGGACCGAGTTGTAAACTTAAACTCTATGGTGGCCTCATACTTTTGCTGAGATTTTCTGCATGCTTATTCCTCGTTAATGTTTATGCGTACATGCTGAATTTCATCTGTCACCATATTTCATCATGCATTTCAAATTCTTCATATTATATGTCCAATGCGTGTATGAATTACAAGATATAGGGGGAGATTTCCATGATTCTACTCTTCAAGTGTGCATTGCTTCAAAAGCAAATTCCTCACTATGCACATCTTCAGGGGGAGTTCTTCTATATCTTGCAATCAAATTCCTCAGTATCAGTATTTACACTTCATATGTTTATCCCCATTGAAAACTTAACCTATATTGTCATCAATCACCAAAAAGGGGGAGATTGCAAGTGCATCTAGTGCCCCTTAGTGATTTTGGTGTATTGAAGACTTATAGGTTAAGGGACTAATGTGTTTATGATTGTACACACGTATATAAGTCTATGAGGAGTTTGATATTTATAGAGAAAGTCGACCCCTAAAAATGAAGTTCTTCGATTGAAGACTTTGGATTTCTGAAGACTTTCTGAAGACTTTGAAAGTGAAGAAATTGGTGTGACCTTGAAGACTAGGTATTCATTCGAGGAACATGAAGCGTGAAGACTTTTGTTTTCGTAGTTTCATTTTCTCTTTCTTGAGTCATAGGAAACCTTTGTCTTTGTTAAAGGGGTCGAGGAAATACTAAGGAAACATTTCCAAGTGATGCTCAACTCAAAATCCTACACCTACCAATCCCTTCGAGTGAAGCCATTGGAAATCTCATACAGTTCAGTCAAATTTCTTTAGTGACAGAGACGAAGTTCTTACGGTCTCGAGAATTTGTTCGACCGAGTAGTTAGGAATTCGCCGGTCATGGATTGCCTACAGTGAGGATCATGATAATACGAGGAATTTGAGCCTCAAATATCCGACCGTTGCTGTGCTATGCGCCAGCTGTCCCAAAATATCTACCCACCTAACGGTTATATCATTTAAGGGCATTTATGTCTTATCATGTCGGGCTGCTCCCTAGGCTATAAATAGCCGCCCCTACAACCACTAGCTGGTTGGTTGCTCCGAGAGAAACTCACACTTGTCATTTGAGAGCATCCCATCCTCCGAGGACTTTGAGCGAAAATCATCAAGTGAGGAAAACCCAAACACAAACACCTACAAACCCAAAGTGATTGAGCATCACTGAAGAGATTGATCCTGCGTGGATCCGATGCTTGTTACCTTTGAAGACTGTTCTTCTTCCAGACGGTTAGGCATCATGGTCTAGAGCATCCAAGAGGAATTGTGGATCACCGAGTGACTGAGTTTGTGAAGGTTTGGAAGTCACCTGAAGACTTACCACGAGTGATTGGGCGAGGTCTGTGTGACCTTAGCTCAAGGAGAATACGGTGAGGACTGTGTGTCCTCGACTGTGTGTCCTCAGGTTTAAATACCTTGCCGCTCCCACCAGACGTACAACTGAGACAGTAGTTGGAACTGGTCTACCAAATCATTGTCTTCACCAAGCTTACTGGTTCTATTTCCTCAACTCTTTCATTTCCTCATTACTGTGTTGTGCGCTTTCTCATATCTGTGTTTGAAGATTTTGACTGAAGACTTTCTCAATTTCCTCAGTTCAATTTCTTCAGTCTGTTTGTCTTCATCCTGTGTTATCCTATGTTTACACTTTCTGTACTCTGTGCTTGTATTCATTTCATCATGATGACCATGCTTGTGTTCTGTTATGTTTACTTTTGAGTACTTATTCCGCTGCAAGTAGTTCTTCGCTAAGGAATTTCCTCACCCGCAAATTCCTCAGTGAAGAATTCATAAAAATCGCCTATTCACCCCCCTTTAGTCTATATAATGCACTTTCAAACTCGTAGCAATGCTTAAGTCTGTCCAAATCATGTTAGCAATTGCCACATTTTATGAAATCTGGCAAATGGATGTCAAAAATGCATTCATTAATCGATTTCTTAAATAAGAGTTGTATATGATACAACCAGAAGGTTTTGTCAATCCTAAAGGTGCTAACAAAATGTGCAAGCTCCAGCGATCCATCTATGGACTGGTGCAAGCATCTCGGAGTTGGAATATATGCTTTGATGAGTTGATCAAAGCATATAGTTTTATACGAACTTTTGGAGAAGCCTGTATTTACAAGAAAGTGAGTGGGAGCACTACAACCTTTCTGATAAGTATATGTGAATGACATATTGTTGATCAGAAATGATGTAGAATTTTTTGGAAAGCATAAAGGAGTGTTTGAAAGGAGTTTTTTCAAAGAAAGACCGCGGTGAAGCTGCTTACATATTGAGCATCAAGATCTATAGAGATAGATCAAGACGCTTGATAAGATTTTTTCAATGAGTATATACCTTGACAAGATTTTGAAGTAGTTCAAAATGGAACAGTCAAAGAAGGAGTTCTTGCCTGTATTGCAAGGTGTGAAGTTGAGTAAAGACTCAAAACCCAACCACGGAAGAAAATAGAAAGAGAATGAAAGTCATTCCCTATGCCTCAGTCACAGGTTCTATAAAAGTATGCCATGTTGTGTACCAGACCTATTGCGCACCTTGCCATGAGTTTGGCAAGGGGGTACGATAGTGACCCAGGAGTAGATCACTGGACAACGGTCAAAATTATCCTTAGTTACCTTAGAGGACTAAGGACATGTTTCTCGGTTATGGAGTTGATAAAGAGTTCGTCGTAAAGAGTTACGTCGATGCAAGCTTTAACACTAATCCAGATGACTCAAAATTTCAATTTGGATACATATTGAAAGTGGGAGCAATTAGCTAGAGTAGCTCCGTGCAGAGCATTGTAGACATAGAAATTTGCGAAATACATACGGATCTGAATGTGGCCGACCCGTTGACTAAGCTTCTCTCACAAGAAAAACATGATCACACCTTAGTACTCTTTGGGTGTTAATCACATGGCGATGTGAACTAGATTATTGACTCTAGTAAACCCTTTGGGTGTTGGTCACATGGTGATGTGAACTATTGGTTTTAAATCACATGGCAATGTGAACTAGATTATTCACTCTAGTGCAAGTGGGATACTGAAGGAAATATGCCCTAGAGGCAATAATAAAGTTGTTATTTTATATTTTCTTATTTCATGATAAATGTTTATTATTCATGCTAGAATTGTATTAACCGGAAACTTGATACATGTGTGGATACATAGACAAAACACCGTGTCCCTAGTAAGCCTCTACTAGACTAGATCGTTAATCAAAGATGGTTAAGTTTCCTAACCATAGACATGTGTTGTCATTTGATGAATGGGGTCACATCATTAGGGAATGATGTGATGGACAAGACCCATCCGTTAGCTTAGCATATTGATCGTTCAATTTTATTGCTATTGCTTTGATGTATGTCAAATACATATTCCTTTGACTATGAGATCATGCAACTCCCAGATACCGGAGGAACGCATTGTGTGGTATCAAACGTCACAATGTAACTGGGTGATTATAAAGATGCTCTACAGGTATCTCCGAAAGTGTCTTGTTGGATTGGCGTGAATCGAGATTAGGATTTGTCACTCCGAGTATCGGAGAGGTATCTCTGGGCCCTCTCGGTAATGCACATCATAAGAAGACTTGCAATCAATGTGACTAATGAGTTAGTTGCGGGATGATGTATTATGGAATGAGTAAAGAGACTTGCCGGTAACGAGATTGAACTAAGTATGAAGATACCGACGATCGAATCTCGGGCAAGTAACATACTGATGACAAAGGGAATTACGTATGTTCTCATAAGGTTCGACCGATAAAGATCTTCATAGAATATTTAGGAGCCTATATTGGCATCCAGGTTCCGCTATTGGTTGTTTACCAGAGAGGTGTCTCGGTCATGTCTACATAGTTCTCGAACCCGTAGGGTCCGCACGCTTAACGGTTGTTGATGATATAGTACTATATGAGTTATGTATATTGGTGAACAAATGTTGTTCGGAGTCCCAGATTAGATCACGGACATGCCGAGGAGCTTCGGAATGGTCCGGAGGTAAAGATTGATATATAGGATGATATGGTTCGGCCAAGGGGTGAAGCCCACGGGGCTTTAGGTCGGTGCAAAAGGAGTTTTGCAGAGGCCTAGGGGCCAAACGCCGAAGACACTGGCGTCTGGTCCTGGGCCAGACACCGAGGCCCATGGCGTCTGGGCGAGATGCCAAGGACCATGGCATCTGGCCCTGGAAGTCCGAGAAGGAATCTTCCTTGTGGGCAAAACCGACTTTGAGGAGGCTTTACCTCCAAGTTTCGACCCCAGGGCTCAACATATAAATAGAGGGGCAGGGCTAGCACCTGGAAGACATCAAGAATCACCAAGCCGTGTGCCGGCAACCCCGTTCCCTCTAGTTTATCCTCCGTCATAGTTTTCGTAGTGCTTGGCGAAGCCCTGCGGATATTGTTCTTCACCAACACCGTCACCCCGCCGTCGTGCTGCCGGAACTCATCTACTACTTCGCTCATCTTGCTGGATCAAGAAGGCGAGGACGCCATCGAGATGAACGTGTGTTGAACGCGGAGGTGCCGTACGTTGGGTACTTGATCGAGACGGATCGTGAAGGTGTACAACTACATCAACCGCGTTGATCAACGCTTCCGCTTTGCGATCTTCAAGGGTATGAAGATGCTCTTCCCCTCTCATTGCTATGCATTTGCTAGATAGATCTTGCGTGATCATAGGATTTTTTTGAAATACTACATTCCCCAACAATAACACCCTGCTCCTGCTCTTGTGTTCTCTTGGTGTCTATTTATCTGGTTCAATTTTAGCTAGTCTATTACAGCCTCCCCTCTTACAACTGACCTCTGCCTCCTTTTATACCCAGGTGACCCAACGACCCAAAGTCAGGACAGTCAGAAAACAGGTCATACCATGACGTGCACCACTACAGGATCACCTGCCATGTGAGATCTTCCATCTCGTGTCTCTTCACAAAGGCCAGGACACACATATACGTTTCCCACTCTGACATGCATCCCGAGTCGCTCCTGCCATGACATGGCCTTCTTTCGTCAGGTACTTCATTTGTCCTCGGGGACGATTGGAGGCGACCGGCGATCCTTGCCCCCGGGGAGGGGAGAGTGCCCGAAGACGTATCCCCTAAGCAACACTTCAAACTCCATTGGGCCGGATCTTGGTTTTGGTGGAACCATGGTTGGGGAGGACCCGGGGGAACCTCGTCTTTGACCCCACCGATAGTAGCCCTTGGTCCAACCACCCAGACATGATTGTGTGGATAGTGGTTGCTGTGAAATGGAAGATGTTGGAGAACGTAGTAGAAAACAAAAAAAAACGCCCTACGAACACCCAGGAACAATATGAAGATGCATATAGGGTTTGGACAAACGATCGTTACCGACTCCGAAGTTGCAGCGGAAGAAGACAAGTCGGTGTAGATCATACTTGGAGTCCCTCGAACCGTTGATGACAATCCCGCGAACCGCCCTCGAACAATCCCTCGAAGGTACACCGAAAGCACGACCTCTCTACTTGGTTGAATGCGTACGGTCTTCACGATCCGGTAGCGCTTCGCTGTCCAGAGCTAATCGTCGCCCAAGAATTATAAGGAGGAGATTAGAACCACACCGGACTTCTAATTATGAGGATTAGAGTAACTAGGTCTAGCTCTAATTAGTCAACTAGGACCAACTAGAACTAGAACTAGATGAACTAGAGAAGGCTCCAAAACTTGTGTGTAGAAAAGGGCCAATACCTCAAGTATATATATGTTAGAAGGAGAGGTGGGGGCGACACAAGGGGGAGGGAAATTCCCCTCCCTTGGCCAACCAAGATGGACGGGAACTCCCCCTCCAATTCTCCTCCCTCTTCCCTTTCCATGGGGAGAAGGGGGCACCACCCCAATTGGGCCCAAGTGGTCTTCCACCACTTGGCATTTTAAGGCCCGTTGATATTAAATTAATTATAAAAGACCTCTAACAATTACTAGAGCCTTTATATATATAATTTAACATCACCAGAAACATTTTCCACCTATATATTAATTATTGGGAATACTCGGTATTGCCTGATAAACTCCAAAACCCTTTCGATGACCCTGAAATGCTTCTCGTTCCTCTCGGAACTATTCTGACTTTAACAAAAAAATTCCACAAATAAATCCTCAATACTCTCATACTATTAACACTCAATAGATCGTGATTACCTTAAGCTTGTGACCCCATAGGTTTGGTAAATCATATACATGAACGAAACCCTTTCGTTCAATGACCGACATTGGAACCGTGGACGTCCATCTCAATCCCTATGATTGCAAAAAATGAAATTCGAGTGAACCTTTGGTTATCATGTGATGTTACCTTTGCTTTGAAATACTTTACAAAACCCGGGGTGCATCAGTATCCTCCTAAGTCATGCACATGCTCACTATACCGTTGATCCCGTTGCTGGTTTTGTTCTTCTTTCTCATTGAAGTGTTCTGGCATCCCCGTGACGTAGTCACCTATGTCTGGCCAGATGATGATGGATGCCATCGCATTGAGAGGGCCCTAAGAATATCTCTCCATCGTCAGAGGAGAAAATCCCACTCTCGAACTATCTAGTCACATGTCAAACTTTTCGATGAACCAGTAAGTTATCGTTATGATCACCTTGTTACAGACGATGTTTGAGCAACCCCACACAGTATAGTAGGAAGTGACTACAATACTCTCATGGTCCAAGGAGCTAAAAAAATAAGCTAACACTCTGTCTCATAACAATTGATTTTAGACGATATTATCTCAAAGTATAACAAACAAGTTTGGGTCGATTCAATATGACCGTTTGTCTAACATCATACTCTCAATGTTGCTTAGGACTATCGTTACACTTAACGACATCCTAAGACCAGAAAACATGATCAAAAGCAACACTTGAACCAGTCTTAGAGGCAAGACTAGGAACCTATTCTTTACCGTTTATCATTCCACACATGCATATGGGTTTTCCACTGAATCGCATAATCCAGCATCATAGCAGTTATAGCGTGAAATTTAAACTCTTAATTATGAAGATGGAAATATTATAATACAATAGCATATTTCCAACAGTCCCCCACTTGGACTAGATTCAATAATCTAGCTAACATATTTTCTTTTACACTAATGGCAATCTGGTGTTTGTTCATGCTTTGCTTGTGGTATAGCCTTCGTCCTATCAAATCTTGACAACTTCAGATCTGCGTGTATAATTTGCATATCTATGCATCTATCATGCTTTCACAATAATTCATAATTTATGTGAAACAAACTTTGTATGTATCGGATCATTGGCTGGATCTCTGATTCTTTAGACTGAACTTATGGAACCACTATTGACAGTAGTGTTCCATTGGCATAATCATCTAGAAACCATACCAAGTTCATAAATGAACCTTTGATTCATCACCCTCTATTGTTGCTTCTAAAGCGACAATATACCTAGCCTTCTGTTATAGAATTCACCATAGTAAATTTCTTGGACCATTTCCAACTTTAATGTGCCACCATAAATCATTTAATTAAAACCGAAAAATTGCTTGGAGCATTGATGAAGATTTTATCAATTTACTACTTATAATGAGCCCGTATTGATGTAACTCCTTACAAAAATATCTTCATCTCCTCCCTATGCAAGAAACATGTTGTTAGTAGTCAACGACATTTTTCCTGTTGTCCCATGATCAACAATTTGACCATCCTGGTAACTTTTACTCACAACTTACTTGGAGTACTGGACATATCTAGTTGTTTACATAGCATGGTACATATTTAATACAAGTGTGATTGAAATCATGTATTTTTCTCATTAGTGTTTCAGGATACTGATTCTTGCTTAAAACTCCTTCCATGCGACTTTAACAAGAAACTCTTCTTGCATATTTCATACTAAACGGATTTAGTATTGTGTCAATATGTATTTTGGCTAAGCCCGATTAGACACTACTATCTCCATAGAGCATTATGCCTAATACCAGGACTATATATTGCCTAAGTACTTTACTGAAAAACTAGTTTCAGTAAAGTATCAATCCGTGTCAAGAAATGTATATAATTTCCAATCAACAATGTGTCATGCACACACAGTGTTTAGAAATATTATCATGCTCTCACTTGCTTTCTTGTAAATACAAGCATCTTTGCTTCTATTGATGAAATCATATTATTTGATCAATTCATCAAAACAAAGATTCCAACTCCACTATGCTTGCTTCATATCATTATAGGATCACTTGAAGTTTGCACACTTACTAGCATCCTCTGGATTGATAAAAGTACCTTGGACCGTATCAAATATACAACCTCGGTTCTATTTCCATCTCATGGGAATCATTTTGACATCCATCTATTGTATTTCATAATTCAAATATTTAGTAATTGCTAGGTTAACCCGAACTAACTTTAAGTATTGCTATTATGAGACAATCTTGTCATAGTCAACTTATTGATCCTGTCATAAACTATCTGTAACAAGTCAAGCATTATAAAACCTTTTTATGTTTATCAGTTTATAGATCCATTACTATTCTATGGACTCTAAGTCTTTCAAAAGGTTCTTCAAGTTCTAAACTTGCATTATGTGTATGGATACTATCTCGGATTATTTTGACATATAGTCAATTTCCTGATCAGGTACCATCAATGCTTCTATGTGAATTATTGGTTCATTGTTTGTTCAATAATATTACGTCTGCACACCCTGAAGGTACGTACAATTTTTTTCTACCTATATAGTTCAGCTGCACATTCGACCGCAGTCTCCATATCTTATATAGAGGCTTCAGTATCAGTCGCGGTAAGAAATTTTAGAACCACTTATGGCGTTTCTTTTCTTCAACCTCATCATGAAGATTTTGCAATCTCGTCGATTTGCACTGTCCTCCCACTTACTTTTTTGTAGAAAAACATTTCTTCAAAATTCCCGCACTCTGTGGCAAGACACTTTACCTCAGCATAGTGATAAAGGATCTGTTTGGGATAACTTACAATGTAGCACTTATCTTTCAGATTTGATGTCGCTCTTTTTCCAGTGTAAAGCCATAGTCTCTAAAACATCACATTAAAAAGTAAATTGGCAAAATTGATTTAATGTCATCTTTGATCTCACCATGTCATACATAGTGCGATTACATCTACTCAAAACATTCTACTCTTAGTAATGTTCTAGGAAGTGCAAGCTATAAAATGCTATAAAATTCTTTTCACAACTCATTAGACATTTGCTAAACTTGTAAATCAAATATTTCTTTTTGCAACCCAATTTTAGAAACACAATTTTGTTACAGTAAGTTCTACTTCATTCTGAAAGACCTTTTGAAACTTTTACAAGGATCCAGATTTTTATGTCTCAATAAGTAAATATAAATATCTACCTGAGTCATCCTAGAAGATAGATAAATGCACTGCTTGCAACAACACTTATTGGACTACACACATCAATATGCATATTTCGAATTATTTTGTTGCTCGTTCTTTTATGGCCCATGAACGGTATTTTAGTTTACTTTACTATTTGGACGAAAGCTGCAAGTGTCAGATGCTTCATAATCAGATGACTTGAAAATCCATCACCATGGAATTTCTCCATGCCGGTTTCTCCAATGTGACTAAATGCAGTGCCACCCATATGTGGTATTCTTTTAGTCTTACAACATTCAGCGTTCGTGTCATGGATGTTTAATTTTATCATCAATATTCATAACACACATCCTATTCATAATAGGAGTATGGCCTTTTGTTTGTAATATCAAACAACTATTGTTCTCTTATGAACAATCTCCTTGCAACTTCTATGTAATGTGCTTAGAGTGTAAAACTCTAAAATAAATTATGACAATAAGTACATAGGTAATATGCTGATGAAAAGTATCATAACTTTTATAAAAGTTCTCAACACATATTTTTACCTCATTGGTGATTTAGGTCGTTTGTAATTTCTTGCAACGATTTGTAAATTGAGTCAATATCCTCGTGATCAACTTTTAACCACAATCTCGAAGAACTAGTGATCAACAATTTAATCATAATTCCCAAGAACTACACTTACTTGACCAAAATTCTCTAAATCTTATAACTTGTATGACATTCATACCTGAGCTGGACATTCCAGTCTTCTTTCTTTCTGCCTTTTACTTCTCATAGTGTTACTTCAATATTTCTCCCATTCACAGAAGAAACATCCAACTTCAGGAGTGGTGTGAGCCTAGAACTTACCTAGGCATATAAGTATCACCACATCCTTTGGTTTGTTCTTTTATCTTTACATTTTACCATCAACTCATGATGCGTGTTGTTCTGGATCATATGCATTTTAGTCTTAAACATAGTTGAACACTTCACTAGAACTTGCAAACAAAACACTTCTTCAGATATCACATATCTTATAGCCTTTGTTTGTTTCTGAAAACATTTTTCAGTTCCAAGAATATAACATAACTATCCCAAACATTTTAAAGTTCGGGTTTGATGGAAGCAAACAAACTGTAATATAATTCTAGCCTTTTGGATTGAAGGACGTGAGTCTCGTCATCGATAGCATCAGGGGGAGAGTATATTTAACCACATAGATAGAAACAATATTTGTCGGCACTCTAGATGACAATCCTCTCGTTACGTTTACCAATCGTAAAGAATCAACCAGATTAAAATTGCTAATAAATTTCAACAACAAAGGTGTAACTGTGAGCCATAATTCTACAACTATAATGCAAACTACACATAGACATAGTTCATAGTTAATCTGCACTAGTGATTATACTTAATTAATTCATAATTGTGCTCCCACTCAAATCAGTATCTCTCATAACTGATATTGAGTGATTCAAGACCCTAACTTTATCCTCAGCCATTGATGTGGACATCACCGATGATGAGAATTTTGACCAGTAGGCAAACTCTTGCCGATCATATCTCCATATGACTCTTGTTCATCTTCTGAGCTCAGAACAATTTTACCAGAACTTGAAGACAATCGGCTGCTATCTACATACACTGTCTGACCATCTCTGTATTACACCTCTCATCCCATTTGTACTCATGTGGACATGATGCACTCCAAAGTGCTAGATGTTATAGACGGTTGCAACACTGGGAAGAGCACCTTTTAACTTGATATTTACTGTGATAGATCACCCTAATAATTCACTACTGCGCAATCAAAGGGTGCAAACAATAAAGGGATAAACATCTTAGGAAATTCATAATAGCATGATATGGTATAGACCTAGGTGACGGGGAAGTCTTCATGATCATCTTCAATCTTCAGTTAAAGCGTTGTTGTGACAGCCAATATTTCGTTGGAGTGGCAACCGTTTCAAAATCGCTGTCGTGGCGGCAATTTCAGAAAATGTTTTAACTGGCGCGCCCTTGTGCAAAGTGGGCCCCATGAGCCTCTTGTGGCTCCCTCCTAAAGCTTCCAGGGTCTCTTATCACCAGAAAAAAATCTCCAAAAAGTTTCGTGGCATTTGGACTTCGTTTGGTATTGATATTCTGCAAAGTAAAAAACAAGCAAAAAACAGCAAATGACACTAGGCACTATGTCAATAGGTTAGTCCCAAAAAATGATATAAAGTTGCTACTAAATGTATATAAACCATCCAAGATTGATAATATAACAGCATGGAACAATAAAAAATTATAGATACGTTGGAGACGTATCAATAGTAGGGGTAGTGAGGAACATATTGTATTCCTGCTACTAAGGGTAAAACGACGGGGTTTAATCATATTGCTTCATTGTATTCTGTCTACATTATGTCATCTTGCTTAAAACCTTACCTTGTTTGTCATGAACTTAACATCATAGATGAATGGTGGATAGCGATCTATTGGTCGAGTAATAGTAGTAGATGTAGGCAGGAGTCAGTCTTGCGACAAATGTAATGCCTATATACATGATCATCGCCATGAATAACGTCATAACTATGCGCTTTTCTATCAATTGCCCAAGAGTAATTTGTCTACCCACCGCACGCTATTATGAGAGAGAAGCCTCTAGTGAAAACTATGGTCCTCAGGTCTACTTTAATCATATTACAAAAACCAAAAATATCTTGCTACAATTTTCTTTATTTTATTTTTGAATTTACCTTTCTACCTATACCAGATTTAGTCCTTGCAATTAATGAGTACAAGGGGATTGACAACCCTCTTGCCCGTGTTGGGTGTAAGTATTTGCTATTGTGCGTGCATGTATTGTTTACTAGGTGTTTGCATGGTTCTCCTGTTGGTTCGATAACCTTGGTTCTCACCAAGGGAAATGTTATCCGCTACTCTATTGCTTCTCCCTTCCTCTTCGGGGAAAATCCCAACGCAACTTACAAATAGCAAAAGTAATTTCTAGCCCCGTTCCCGGGGAGACATCATCAAATACCTACAGGTTCCTTCAAAAATTATCATTTACTTGTTCTACCTTTTATTTTATTTTACTTGCCTTCTCTTTTTCATCTCCCTCCACTTCTAAAAAATAATCAAATACAAAAAAATATTTTATTTTTCTCGTTTGCTTTCTTGCTTGATTTTCCACTATGTCTCAAGAAAATACGAAGTTGACTTCTCGAATGCTAATAACAATGATTTTTTAGTACTCCGATTGCTCCTCCCGCCACTAGGGCAGAGTCATATGATATTAATGTTGCATTGCTAAATCTTATAATGAAAGAACAATTTGCTGGAAATCCTAATGAGAATGTTGCATCCTGCTACTTCTTGAGCTTGCGTTGGTTTTTCACTTGAAGAGGAAAGGGTGATGCAACAAACTAGACATAAGTATTTCCCTCAGTTTGAGAACCAAGGTATCAATCCAGTAGGAGAGAATGCACAAATCACCGAATACCTGCAGAAACAATCGAACAACTTGCACCCAGCACGATAAAGGGGTTGTCAATCCCTTCACGGTTGCTTGCAGAAGTGAGATTTGATAGAGATAGATAAATGGTAAAGTAAATATTTTTGGTATTTTTGGTTTACATATCAGAAAGTAAAAGATTGCAAAATTGTAGATCGGAAACTAATATGATGGAAAATAGAAACTTGTATGACGAAAAATAGACCCGGGGCCATATGTTTCACTAGAGGCTTCTCTCAAGATAGAAAATAATACGATCGGTGAAAAAATTACTATCGAGCAATTGATAGAAAAGCGCAAAGTTATGGCGATATCTAAGGCAATGATCATGAATATATGCATTGAGGGAGTCCTGGATTAAGGGGTCCTCAGGCGTCCGGCCTGTTAGCCATGGGCCGGACTGATGGGCTATTGTAACACCCCGGAAGTAACTTTCCATATTTGTAACTCCAACTCTTGCCATTTTCGGCATTGTGATATGATATTCCCTCCGTGGTTGGGTTTTTCTTCATTTTGCATTTTGTCCATGTCATGCATTTTATATCATGTCATCATGTGCATCGCATTTGCATACGTGTTAGTCTCATGATTCGAGCATTCTTCCGTTGTCCGTTTTGCAATCCGGCACTCCTATCTCCCCGGCGGCCCCTTTTACGTTTTTCGTGCGCGGTACTAAACCTTCTCGGAATGGACGAGGTTTGTCTAGTGGCCTTGGTATACCACCGTTAGACCACCGGTCAAGTTTCGGGTCATTTGGAGCTCGTTTGGTACTCCAACGGTTAACCGCACTCTCGCAAAGGCCTCTTTTAAGTTGCAGCCCAACACCCCTTCAAAATAGTCCAATAACCCATCTAAGTCACTTTCATGCTCTCCGTCGTTCGATCACGATCGTGTGGGCGAAAACTACACCGCGTTTGGACTCTCCTAGCTCCTTCTACCTATAAAACACACCCTACCGAAATCCGGATCAATTCCCCTAACCTAGCTAAATTCCCTCCGCGCGCGGGCGTGTCCGATTCAGGCGGACACGTCCGCTCCGCCGCCGCCCGTGGCAGGCGTGCCGCGTAACGCGCCGGTCCCCGATTCCCCGCCGCCCGCGCCCGGCCAGCTGGGCCCAGGAGCCAGGTGAGCCCCCCGCCCGATCGCGCCGCCGCCTCCACCACCAGCGCCTCTGCGCCCGCCCGCGCCCGCCCGCCACGCCGCTGCCAGCGCCGCGCCGCCGCCGCCACCGGCCGCGCCACGCCGCCGCCGCCCCTCCTCGGCGTCGCCGTCCCGCCGCCTCCGGCGCCGCTCGGCGCCCGCTCCGGTCGCCTCCCTCTCCTTCCCCGGTGTCCCCTCTCCTTCCCGGCCGAACTCCGGCGAGCCGGCCGCCGGCCTCGCCGCATCGGGGCCTCGATTGGATCTGATCCAGTGGGGTTGACTTTCTCCCCCCCTCTTTTCTCCTAAGTTTTTTAATCCTATGATATTTTGTGGCATTTTCAACGTAGCATATCTTTGCATCTGTAGCTCCATTTTGCGCGTTTAATATGTCAAAATGTTCGCCTCGAAGAGTAGATCATTTCATCTCATTGCATCATTTTCATTTGAGCTCATCTTGACGCCCGAAATGCTGTTGGAAGAGGGCTATGTGATGTTAGTTTCTGTTTCTTAACAGAACTTGCACTTTTGTTATTTTTGCTACGATTGATGTGTGCACCCTATGAATTTGAGTCCTACATGTGTTTTGTAATATGCCATGCCATCTTTCCAGGGGTGTATGCCATGTATTTTTGTGACCTATGTGGTGACTAGCACAAGCATGCAAAGTAGGTGTCCTGATGTTGCTGTTTTCAGCCCTGTTTAGCTGATATTTTGATGCCATGTTAACTTGATGCTACCAAGAGATCCATGCATATTTTGAGATACTTCAGTAAGGATGTTTTGTTAAACATGTCTTGCTCTATCCATCAATGCCCTTGTTTGCAATTATGGAGTGCCATAGCTTGAGTCAATCGAGCTCTACTTTTGCTATCAAATGTTTCCTGGCAGATTGTTTACATGTTATTCAATTTTGCCTAGGTTGTTGTGGTTGATCCATCTATGATATGTTATTGTTCTTGCCATGTATGTCTTCTATGCCATGTCTTCTTGATGTATGTATGTTTAGTTTATCATATAAGGCTCTGTAGTGAGTGCATCGAGCTCTTAAACATGCCTACTTGTTATCAGTTTTTGACATGTCATGTTGCTGAATCTGTTAACGAAACTTGCGATATTGACATGGGCGTTACTATATTTTCTGATCCTTTTTGGCTTATGGTCAGTAAGGGACTTTTGTTCTATGCTTTGATTAGATTTATGCCATGCCTTGTTTTCTTATTATAAGTTCCTGTAGCATGTAGTTTTCTTGCTCTGAACATTGCAACCTGATGCTGTTTTTGCCATGTCCAGCCTGATATTTTGTGCACTTTTGCCATGCTTGTTTGGACCTGTTATGATGTGATTTAGCCGTAGCTCAGTGTTCATCTTTTGTCAAGCATTTTGTGTAGATCACTGCCATATACTTTATTGGTACGTTTGGGTGCAGTAGATTAATTTCTTGTTGCTTGCTAAGTGGCATCATGCTGTTAATGGCAGATTTGTGTCATTCTTGTTTTGCTTGTCATTTGCAAACCGTGCATCCGATTCCGGTGATCTTTATATCGATTTCAACCGAAATCATCTCATCTTTCCAGTGGAACACGTGGTTTGCCAAGTTGATGCCTGGTTCATCATTTTCCTTCCGGAGCGCTGATATCGCATTGCATATCACATCTCGCATATCATGTCATGTTTTGCATCATGTTGCTTGCGCATTGGACCGTGATTTATTGTGGTTCCTTTGTTTGTGTTGTTGCTTTGGGTAGAGCCGGAGGCGAGTGCGTGAGCGAGGAACCTGTTGAGAACGCTTACGAGGATCAAGCTTTCGACAACTCGAGAACATTGCGAGCAAGATGACCATACCCTCGAAATCACTTCTATCTTTGCTATGCTAGTTGCTCGCTCTTTTGCTATGCCTATGCTACGATGCCTACCACTTGCTACATCATGCCACCCATATTGCCATGTCAGCCCTAACCTTCCTTTCCTAGCAAACCGTTGTTTGGCTATGTTACCGCTTTGCTCAGCCCCTCTTATAGCGTTGCTAGTTGCAGGTGAAGTTGAAGTTTGTTCCTTGTTGGAACATGGAGATGTTGTTCCTTATCGGAACATGTTTACTTGTTGGGGATATCACAATATATATCTGCTATATTTAATGCATCTATATACTTGGTAAAGGGTGGAAGGCTCGGCCTTATGCAGTGTTTTGTTCCTCTTGCCACCTAGTTTCCGTCATACCGGTGTTATGTTCCTTGATTTCGCGTTCCTTACACGGTTGGGTGATTTATGGGACCCCCTTGACAGTTCGCTTTGAATAAGACTCGTTCCAGCAAGGCCCAACTTTGGTTTTACCAGTTACCACCTAAGCCTTTTTCCCTCGGGTTTTCGCGAGCCCGAGGGTCATCTTTATTTTTAACCCCCCCCCCAGTGCTCCTTCGAGTGCTGGCCCGAAACGAGTAGACTGCGGGGCCACCACGGGAAACTCGAGGCTTGGTTTTACTCGTAGGATGTCTCATCCGGATGTGCCACGAGCGAGATATGTGCAGCTCCTATCGGGATTTGTCGGCTGTCGGGCGGCTTTGCTGGTCTTGTTTTATTCTGTCGAAATGTCTTGTAGTCCGGGATTCGAGATTGATCGGGTCTTCCGGTAGAAGGAATATCCTTCGTTGACCGTGAGAGCTTATAATGGGCTAAGTTGGGACACCCTGCAGGTAATATCTTTCAAAGCCGTGCCCGTGGTTATGAGGCAGATGGGAATTTGTTAATGTCGGTTGTAGAAAACCGAAGTTGACCTCAATTAAAATACACATCAACGCGTGTGTAACCGTGATGGTCTCTTCTCGTGAGTCCGGGAAGTGAACACGATGTTGGAGTTATGTTTGGCGTAAGTAGTTCAGGATCACTTCTTGATCGCTACTAGTTTCACGACCGTGCTTTGCTTCTCTTCTCGCTCTCTGTTGCGAAGTAGCCACCATATATGCTAGTCGCTTGCAGCAGCTCCACCTTACAACCCTGTCCTTCCTACAAGCTTAAATAGTCTTGGTCTCGCGGGTGTGAGATTGCTGAGTCCCGTGACTCACAGATTCTACCAAAACAGTTGCGAGTTCCGGCGATGCGGTGCAGGTGGACGCAACCGAGCTCAAGTGGGAGTTCGACGAGGAACGTGGTCGTTACTATGTGTCTTTTCCCGATGATCGTAGTGGAGCCAGTTGGGACGATCGGGGATCTGTGTAGCATTTGGGGTATCTTCTTTTATTTTGGTTCCGTGAGTCGGACCTTGAGTGTACTACGGATGATGGATGTTTATTTATGTATTGTGTGAAGTGGCATTGTAAGCCAACTATGTATCTCTTTCCTTATTTATTACATGGGTTGTGTGAAGATTACCTCACTTGCGACATTGCTTTCAATGCGGTTATGCCTCTAAGTCGTGCCTCGACACGTGGGAGATATAGCCGCATCGAGGCGTTACAAGTTGGTATCGAGCCTTCCCGACTTAGGAGCCCCCTACTTGATTGTTTCTTTGGCGTTGTTGAGTCTAGAATGGAAAATGTTTTGAGTCTTAGGATTATATATATCGAGAGTAGGATTCTTTTACTCCCCAGTCCTTCGTAAGCTCTGTGAGGTCTCTGACGTAGAGTTTTGACTCTTCTCTCCTCAAATTTCACTAATTTTTTTAGGATCACGCTGGTATCTTGGGATCTTCCGATGGTTTTGTGGCGAGAACATTGTTCTTGGTGCCTCGACATTTAGGGGTTGTGGCGGTGTCCCGGGAGTTGAGCTCCGAGGTGTTGTCGTCACAATTTTATCGTTGCAGATTCTGGAATACCGAGTTTTACCGACATCGAAATCTCTCTTGTGCAGTTGTTGGTGAGATAACCCGATAACCCGATCTTGGGCGAGCTCGGGAGTATTGCCATGACTTGTATAACGGATGTTTTTGAAGGTCGAGGTACACGATTTCGAGGATTTCTTGGTTATGTGTTGACGGATGGATACTGTTGGATCTAGGTATTGTTAGTTTGGGTGATATATTTTGTGTCCCTGTATCCCCAACACCAGATTGCATAACCAGAAAGTTTGGGAGTTTATAGGTGGGAATTCTAGTAGCTTACAGGATATCTTTCCGGCGGATGTATGATTTGAGATTGGGGTTCAACGTCTAGTGGTCCGCCCATTCACGGTCGATTCTGATGGTCGTGGCGTCTTAAAGAATCCTTGGCTATGCTGATTCGGGGACGTCTTGTTTGTCATTCGTGACGTCCGCTATACGTCGTGTCCGTGTGGACCCCACCACGAACACTTTGGGCGAAATCTCTATCATGTGTTTGTTCCGGCTCATTCTAGAAGCCAATCTTTTGTTTTCAGTTGTGATATTCGATTTGTTTCTAAGGCAGATGTTGTTTCCATATCTTTATCTAAGTGGCTTCTCACCTTAATGGACGTGTGATGATTAACTTTGGAATTCATTCGTTCATTCTTGTTCGAATGTTTATTGTGAAGACTATATGTTGCAATTTCTATCCGTTGATTTCAACTTGGCTATTTGTCTATCTAAGGACTAACGGATGTCACCCTCCTCAGGATGGCTCCGCCAACGCGTCTGAATCCAGATCGCAATGATGGGGATCAGTCGAACCCTCCACCTCCACCTCCGCCTCCGGAGGCCTGGCAAGCTATCATGGCAGCCACCAATGCCAATGCTCAGATGATTTTGCAGCTCTTGCAAGAACGTACTCAAGGGCAAGGCAGTCAAGGAAATCAAGGTCAAGGCAACAATCAGCCGCACTTTGCTACTCTCGATCGGTTCCTCGCTAATCAGCGAAGTCTTTCGGTTTACGTGTCGAGGCTACAGACGCCGACGATTGGCTTGTGGACATCTGCAAACACTTTGAATGTAGCAATGTCGGACACGAGGACTTTGTCAAGTTTGCATCGTTTCAACTCAAGGATCAAGCTGCTGAGTGGTACCGACAATACAAAGATTCCAGAGGAGGTCGTGTCATTACAGGATGAGTTCCGCCGAGATTTGAGCTCACCACATTCGAAAAGTGTTGTTGAGAGCAAGCGGAGGAGTTCCGCAATCTCAAGCAAGGCAACATGTCTGTCTATCAATACAATATCCAGTTGTAAACTCGCTCGCTTTGCTAAGCAAGGCGTCCACGATGAAAAGAGTATGATCTATCAATTCAGGGGTTGTCGAGAGAAGATCTGCAATTAGCTCTTGTGCTTTTGAGCGAGAAAAGTATGATGAATTCTACAACATGGCTTTGAAGCAAGAAGCTGCCCAGCTCAAATGTGAGGCTTCTAAGAAGAGAATCGGGGATGCAGTTCAGTCTTCTTCTTCCTCTCAAGTGGCAGCTAAGCAGCGAAGTTCTACCTTCCTCCTCCTCCGTTCCGTCGGCCTTATCGTGAGAAGAACTCAGGTGGCCGTGGATCTTCCCACCCGCCCAACCACAGCTATCGAACAAGTCTAATTCTCAAGCTCCAAGGTCAAGTGCTCCTTACCACCGTCCACTCTACGAGGTGACTTGCAACAAATGTCGCAGAAAGGTCACTATGCGAACAAGTGCTTCAACCAAAGGCGCCTTCCGCCTCCTCCTCTGTGAAATCTTCCAGCAATGCGGTGGTCAAGCATAATCCCAAGTTTGCAAAGGTCAATATGATGAATGCAGCGCAAGCGAGGATTCTTGATGTGATCATGGGTAATCTCTCGATTAATGATATTCCTACAAAAGTTTTATTTGATCTTTGGTGCATCGCATTCTTTCATGTCATATCCTTTTGCATGAAGCACAATGTTGACACGAGATATTGTCCAAAGTTATGCAAGTTGTTTCTCCGGAAGGCTTATGAATTCTAGTTTGGTTGCTCCTAATGTCTCTATCAAGATGGGCGACTATAGATTTTGGCTAAACCAATTGTCCTTGGTGACTCGGATATTGATCTTATTCTCGGAATGGATGGCTTTCTCGGCACAAAGCTCAGCTTGATTGTGCTGCCGGAAATTCAATTGACTCACTCTTCTAATGATGTGATCATCTATGCGCTCGTGATGAAACCATTGGTTGTTTTCTCTCAATGAGAAGGGCGAATTGGATGCTATCTCTCGATTCGATCGTTTGTGAGTACCAAGATGTCTTTCGGAAGAGCTTCGGGTATGCCTCCTCATCGGCCGATTGAGTTAGTTATCGATCTTGAGCACGGCATGAACCTGTTTGCAAGCGTCCATACAAGCTTGGACTGATGAGCTGAAGGAATTGAAGAAGCAGCTCGATGAACAAGAGCGTCTGGGTTTGATCGGACCGAGTTCATCTCCTTGGGGTTGTGGTGTTCTTTTGTCCGGAAGAAGGATGGCACGGACCGACTTTGCGTCGATTACCGTCCATTGAATAAGAAGACAATCAAGAACAAGTATCCACTTCCCAACATCAATGAGCTTTTCGAGCAACTCAAAGGTGCTAAAGTGTTCTCCAAGCTTGACCTTCGTATGGGGTATCATCAGATTCGCATTCGTGAACAAGATATTCCCAAGACAGCATTCAGAACAAGCTTTGGTTCTTATGAATATACTGTCATGTCTTTCGGCCTTGTCAATGCTCCTCCAACATTCTCTCGGATGATGAATTTCATCTTCAACCCCTACACCAATGAATTCGTCTTGGTCTATCTTGATGATATTTTGGTCTTCTCCAAGAATAAGAAAGATCATGCCAAACATTTGCGATTGGTGCTAGACAAGCTCAGAGAGCATCAATTCTATGCGAAGTTCTCCAAATGTGAATTTTGGCTTGATGAAGTGCTTTATCTTGGTCATATCATCTCCGCCAAGGGCATCGCTGTTAATCCGAGAAGGTGTCCGCAATTGTGAATTGGGAACCTCCTCGAATGTCAAGCAGCTCCATGATTTTCTTGGTCTTGCAAGCTATTGCGAAGATTCGTTGAGAACTTCTCCAAGATTGCAAAGCCTCTTTCCAACCTCCTCGAAGCATGTGAAGTATGTACGGTCTCCCGAGTGTGGCGTTGCTTTCAATACTCTCAAAGAGAAACTCGTCACAGCTCTGCCTTGACTCCTCTGATGAATCCAAGCCATTGAAGTTTTCGTGATGCTTCTCTTAAAGGTCTCGGTGCTGTGTTAATGCAAGAGAAGAGAGTTGTGGCTTATACCTCTCGCTTGATTGAAGCCCAGCGAAAAGAACTACCCCACTCACGATCTTGAGTTGGCGGCAGTTGTCCATGCATTGATAACGTGGAGACATCTCTTGTTGGGAAGGAAAGTGGACATTTTCACCGATCACAAGAGTCTCAAGTATATCTTCACTCAGCCCAACCTCAACCTCGAGGCAGACTCGATGGGTGAAATGATTCAAGAGTACAACCCAAGTATTGAATATACTCGGGCAAGGCCAATGTCATTGCAGATGCTTTGAGCGGGAAGGCTTATGCAGCAGTTTAATCCTCAAGCCCTTCGGCAGGATCTCTGTGAAGCTTTCCATAAGCTGAATCTTCAAGTTGTTCCTCAAGGCTTTCTTGCCAACCTCATAGTCTCTCCTACTTTGGAAGATCAGATTCGTGAGGCTCAACTCCTGGATACCATGGTGAAAAAGGTGAAGCGTGGTATCGACAAGGGCATTTCAAGTACAAGTGCTTCCACGTTGATGACAAAGATACTCTTTTCTTTGAGGACGGATCGTGGTTCCTAAGGGTGATCTCGAGAAAAGTCATTATGAGCGAGGCTCACAATTCGCTTCTATCCATTCATCCGGAAGTACGAAGATGTACCGGGACCTCAAGCAATCATATTGGTGGACTCGAATGAAGCGAGAAATTGCTCAATTCGTGAATGAGTGTGATGTCTGCGAGAAGAGTGAAAGAAGAACACCAAAGACCAGCTGGTCTCCTCCAACCTCTTGCTATTCCGAATGGAAGTTTGATCATATTGAGATGGACTTCGTGACTGGATTTCCAAAGTCAAGCGTGGAAATGATGCTATCTTCGTTGTCATTGACAAACTTACTAAAGTGGCTCATTTTCTTCCTATCAAAGAATCTATCACAGCAGCTCGGTTGGCGAGCTATACACCTCGAGGATTGTCTCCTTGCGGCATTCCACAAGTGATCTCTTGAGACCGTGGCAGCATCTTTACCTCCAAGTTTTGGGATTCTTTTGAAGGCCATGGGCACCAACATTCGTTTCAGCACAGCTTTCCATCCTCAAACAAGTGGCCAAGTTGAGCGAGTTAATCAAATCCTTGAAGATATGCTCAGGGCTTGTGTCATTTCTTTCGGTATGAAGTGGGAAGAGTGTCTTCCATATGCCGAGTTCTCCTACAACAACAGCTTCCAAGCAAGTTGGGCAAGGCCCCATTCGAAATTCTCTATGGCGAAAGTTCGTACTCCTCTCAATTGGTGCGAGACGGTGAGCGCCAACTTCTTGGCAATGACTTGATCACGAAGCGGAAGAAATGTGCAAAGTCATTCGTGAGAATATCAAAGCCGCGCAATCACGCCGAAGAGCTATTATGATGATAAGCACCGTGATGTGGCTTTTGAAATCGGAGACCATGTCTACCTCGCGTCTCTCAATGAAAGGCACTTTCGTCCCGGTATCAAAGGGAAGCTTGCCCCTAGATCGTGGGTCCTTTCAAGATCATTGGCAAAGAGGCGATCTAGCCTATCAACGAGCTTCCGTCCAACTTCGCGAATGTGCATGATGTGTTTCACGTGTCACAGCTTCGCAAGTGCTTCAAGACTCTGAACGCACTATCAACGAAGAGATTGACCTTCAAGAAGATCTCTCTTATCATGAGCACCCGTTGCTATTCTTGAAGAAACCGGCGCAAGACTCGCAACAAGTCAATCAAATTCCTGAAAGTGAAGTGGTCACACCATTCCGACCGAGAAGCCACCGGGGCGCGAGGATCACCTTCGTTCGAATACCGGAGTTCTTTCAGTCCTAGATCTGGGGCGAGATCCCTTGTAGTGGTGGAGTGTTGTAACACCCGGAAGTAACTTTCCATATTTGTAACTCCAACTCTTGCCATTTTCGGCATTGTGATATGATATTCCCTCCGTGGTTGGGTTTTCTTCATTTTGCATTTTGTCCATGTCATGCATTTTATATCATGTCATCATGTGCATCGCATTTGCATACGTGTTCGTCTCATGATTCGAGCATTTTCCGTTGTCCGTTTTGCAATCCGGCACTCCTATCTCCCCCGGCGGCCCCTTTTACGTTTTTCCGTGCGCGGGTACTAAACCTTCTCGGAATGGACCGAGGTTTGTCTAGTGGCCTTGGTATACCACCGTTAGACCACCGGTCAAGTTTCGGGTCATTTGGAGCTCGTTTGGTACTCCAACGGTTAACCGCACTCTCGCAAAGGCCTCTTTTAAGTTGCAGCCCAACACCCCTTCAAAATAGTCCAATAACCCATCTAAGTCACTTTCATGCTCTCCGTCGTTCGATCACGATCGTGTGGGCGAAAACTACACCTCGTTTGGACTCTCCTAGCTCCTTCTACATATAAAAACACACCCCTACCCGAAATCCCGGATCAATTCCCCCCTAACCTAGCTAAATTCCCCCTCGCGCCGCGGGCGTGTCCGATTCAGGCGGACACGTCCCGCCGCCACCGCTGCCAAGGCGTGCCACGTGGCGCCGGTCCCCGATTCCCCGCCCGCCCCCGCCGCCGCGGAGCCCAGCGCGAGGCCCTCCAACCCGATCGCGCGCCGCCGCCCTCCGGCCAGCGCCTCGCGCCCGCCGCCGCCACGCCGCCCGCCGCCGCCCCGCGCCACCGCCCGCCCGCCCGCCGGCCGCCTCCCTCCGCCGCCGTCCCCGCCGCCTCGGCGCCCGCTCGATCGCTTTGCCTCTCCTTCCGGCGTCCCCTCTCCTTCCCGGCGAACTCCGGCGAGAGCGGCCGCCGCGCGCAGATCGGGCCTCGATCGGATCTGATCCAGTGGGGTTGACTTTCTCCCCCCCTCTTTTCTCCTAAGTTTTTTAATCCTACGATATTTTGTGGCATTTTCAACGTAGCATATCTTTGCATCTGTAGCTCCATTTTGCGCGTTTAATATATCAAAATGTTCGTCTCGAAGAGTAGATCATTTCATCGCACTGCATCATTTTCATTTGAGCTCATCTTGATGCCCGAAATGCTGTTGGAAGAGGGCTATGTGATGTTAGTTTCTGTTTCTTAACAGAACTTGCACTTTTGTTATTTTTGCTGCGATTGATGTGTGCACCCTATGAATTTGAGTCCTACATGTGTTCTGTAATATGCCATGCCATATTTCCAGGGGTGTATGCCATGTATTTTTGTGACCTATGTGGTGACTAGCACAAGCATGCAAAGTAGGTGTCCTGATGTTGCTGTTTTCAGCCCTGTTTAGCTGATATTTTGATGCCATGTTAACTTGATGCTACCAAGAGATCCATGCATATTTTGAGATACTTCAGTAAGGATGTTTTGTTAAACATGTCTTTCTCTATCCATCCTTGCCCTTGTTTGCAATTATGGAGTGCCATAGCTTGAGTCAATCGAGCTCTACTTTTGCTATCAAATGTTTCCTGGCAGATTGTTTACATGTTATTCAATTTTGCCTAGGTTGTTGTGGTTGATCCATGTATGATATGTTATTGTTCTTGCCATGTATGTCTTCTATGACATGTCTTCTTGATGTATGTATGTTTAGTTTATCATATAAGGCTCTGTAGTGAGTGCATCGAGCTCTTAAACATGCCTACTTGTTATCAGTTTTTGACATGTCATGTTGCTGAATCTGTTAACGAAACTTGCGATATTGACATGGGCGTTACTATATTTTCTGATCCTTTTTGGCTTATGGTCAGTAAGGGACTTTTGTTCTATGCTTTGATTAGATTTATGCCATGCCTTGTTTTCTTATTATAAGTTCCTGTAGCATGTAGTTTTCTTGCTCTGAACATTGCAACCTGATGCTGTTTTTGCCATGTCCAGCCTGATATTTTGTGCACTTTTGCCATGCTTGTTTGGACCTGTTATGATGTGATTTAGCCGTAGCTCAGTGTTCATCTTTTGTCAAGCATTTTGTGTAGATCACTGCCATATACTTTGTTGGTACGTTTGGGTGCAGCAGCTTAATTTCTTGTTGCTTGCTAAGTGGCATCATGCTGTTAATGGCAGATTTGTGCCATTCTTGTTTTGCTTGTCATTTGCAAACCGTGCATCCGATTCGGTGATCTTTATATCGATTTCAACGAAATCATCTCATCTTTCAGTGGCACACTTGGTTTGCCAAGTTGATGCCTGGTTCATCATTTTCCTTCCGGAGCGCATACGCATTGCATATCACATCTCGCATATCATGTCATGTTTTGCATCATGTTGCTTGTGCATTGGACCGTGATTTATTGTGGTTCCTTTGTTTGTGTTGTTGCTTTGGGTAGAGCCGGAGGCGAGTGCGTGAGCGAGGAACCTGTTGAGAACGCTTACGAGGATCAAGCTTTCGACAACTCGAGAACATTGCGAGCAAGATGACCATACCCTCGAAATCACTTCTATCTTTGCTATGCTAGTTGCTCGCTCTTTTGCTATGCCTATGCTACGATGCCTACCACTTGCTACATCATGCCACCCATATTGCCATGTCAGTCCTAACCTTCCTTTCCTAGCAAACCGTTGTTTGGCTATGTTACCGCTTTGCTCAGCCCCTCTTATAGCGTTGCTAGTTGCAGGTGAAGTTGAAGTTTGTTCCTTGTTGGAACATGGAGATGTTGTTCCTTATCGGAACATGTTTACTTGTTGGGGATATCACAATATATATCTGCTATATTTAATGCATCTATATACTTGGTAAAGGGTGGAAGGCTCGGCCTTATGCCTGGTGTTTTGTTCCACTCTTGCCACCTAGTTTCCGTCATACGGTGTTATGTTCCTTGATTTCGCGTTCCTTACGGTTGGGTGATTTATGGGACCCCTTGACAGTTCGCTTTGAATAAGACTCGTTCCAAAGAAGGCCCAACTTTGGTTTTACCATTTACCACCTAAGCCTTTTTCCCTCGGGTTTTCGCGAGCCGAGGGTCATCTTTATTTTAACCCCCCCACCGGTGCTCCTTGAGTGCTGGCCAAACGAGTAGATCGGGGCCACCACGGGAAACTTCGAGGCTTGGTTTTACTCGTAGGATGTCTCATTCGGATGTGCCACGAGCGAGATATGTGCAGCTCCTATCGGGATTTGTCGGCACAATCGGGCGGCTTTGCTGGTCTTGTTTTATTGCTGTCGAAATGTCTTGTAGTCCGGGATTCGAGATTGATCGGGTCTTCCGGTAGAAGGAATATCCTTCATTGACCGTGAGAGCTTATAATGGGCTAAGTTGGGACACCCTGCAGGGTAATATCTTTCAAAGCCGTGCCCATGGTTATGAGGCAGATGGGAATTTGTTAATGTCGGTTGTAGAAAACCGAAGTTGACCTCAATTAAAATACACATCAACGCGTGTGTAACCGTGATGGTCTCTTCTCGGAGTCCGGAAGTGAACACGGTGTTGGAGTTATGTTTGACGTAAGTAGTTCAGGATCACTTCTTGATCGCTACTAGTTTCACGACCGTGCTTTGCTTCTCTTCTCGCTCTCTGTTGCGAAGTAGCCACCATATATGCTAGTCGCTTGCAGCAGCTCCACCTTACAACTCTGTCCTTCCTATAAGCTTAAATAGTCTTGGTCTCGCGGGTGTGAGATTGCTGAGTCCCGTGACTCACAGATTCTACCAAAACAGTTGCAGGTTCCGGCGATGCGGTCAGGTGGCATAACCGAGCTCAAGTGGGAGTTCGACGAGGAACATGGTCGTTACTATGTGTCTTTTCCGATGATCGATGAGTGGAGCCAGTTGGGACGATCGGGGATCTGTGTAGCATTTGGGGTATCTTCTTTTATTTTGGTTCCGTAGTCGGACCTTGAGTGTACTCTGAATGATGGATGTTTATTTATGTATTGTGTGAAGTGGCGACTGTAAGCCAACTATGTATCTCTTTCCCTTATTTATTACATGGGTTGTGTGAATATTACCTCACTTGCGACATTGCTTTCAATGGGGTTATGCCTCTAAGTCGTGCCTCGACACGTGGGAGATATAGCCGCATCGAGGGCGTTACAACTATGAAGATACGAAGACCGAAGACTGCACCCGTGTCCGGATGGGACTCTCCTTGGCGTGGAAGGCAAGCTTGGAGACCGGATATGTAGATTCCTTTCTTTGTAACCGACCTTGTGTAACCCTATATCCTCCCAATGTTTATATAAACCGGAGGACTTAGTCCGGAAAGGGATATACTCATTACCATAGTCATACAGGCTAGACTTCTAGGGTTTAGCCATTACGATCTCGTGGTAGATCAACTCTTGTAATACTCATATTTATCAAGATCAATCAAGCAGGAAGTAGGGTATTACCTCCATAGAGAGGGCCCGAACCTGGGTAAACACCATGTCCCATGTCTCCTATTACCATCGACCTTAGACGCACAGTTCGGGACCCCCTACCCGAGATCCGCCGGTTTTGACAACAACATTGGTGCTTTCATTAAGAGTTCCACTGTGCCGTCGACGACAGGGTTGATGACTCGCCTCGTCCTTAAAGACAATATCACCGCCGAAGGAGAATTGGCCCCAGGCCAAACCCTCCGGCTGGGCGGCTTTACCATGACCGCCTGTTCGACCGTTAAGCCGACGATGACCTCTCGGCCATCGAAAATCCCCTTCGTATCGACACCAAACACTCCAAGCAGATGGATCCGGCGGAGTTTTCGTCTTTAAACGAGCTCCTTGATCGCATCGCCGCCCTGGGAATCGCCACAGATTACGATCGGATCGGGCTTAAACCCGACCAAAGAAAATCAAATCTCCACCGGTCACCCACCAGATAGCGGTAGTCGAGGAGCAAGACGACAACTCTTCCCCTATACTAAAGACGGACTATGTTCGGGTCGCCGACCTTGCAGAACCGGATACCCACCAGCAAAAGGATGTGATCAGCCTTTCAAACATAGAATAGGACGACGGGCATAAGCAATCCGAAGTCCAAACTGTTAAGTCTGGAAAATCTTCAGACTCCGGATTATTGGCCGGATTCAATTCCACCTACCCACCCAAACGTAAGCGCTCTTATGAGCATACAACAACAGTCTCAGGAAAGGGTCCACCACTTCTGGGCCAAATTCCTCCTTGTCAAGGACAAGGTTAAAGATTGCCACGACGAGGATGCGATATTTGTGTTCTGCAACAATTGCACGGACGAAGAAATCCTCAATGCCATTAATTGCCGCCGTATAATACACTTCGCGGACTTGGCACCTATCATACAGAAGTACAGCTCAATGGAAAGTGCCTGGAAAGATCAGGCAGCTTGTTGGGAGCCATCGATCCCAACTCAACCGCTCGTCCAGGCGAAAAGGGCGCATCCCCGTGACACGCCCCATCCAATATCCAAGAAATATAAGTCCATTACGGGGCGCGGAACTGTTCTAGAAGGATGGCTCGATGGGCCATGCAAAATACACGCAACACCGGACAACATACCAACACACAGCCTTAGAGCATGTTGGATACTCCGGCAAGTGGAAAAGAGTGGCGAGAATATCCTCACCAAGAATATCCCAGAACAACACCCCTGGGAAGACGATGACCCCAGAGTACTGACGATCTTCGAGACATTCGCCTCAAACAATAAGCGCAAAAGGGCACTCCGCGACCTCGCTGAAGTCTGTCAAATCGCCGTGATAAACCCGTGGAACGACATGACTATAACCTACAATGCCGGTGACGAACCGAAATACAAGATAGTCCGAGCTCCAGCCGCATTAGTCCTCAGTCCCATCGTGGACAGCTTTAGACTCACCAAGGTCCTCATGGACAGCGGCAGCGGACTAAACCTCATCTGCGAGGATACACTCCACAAAATGGAAATAGACAGGAGCCACATGAAGCAAAGCAGCACGACCTTTTGAGGAATCATTCCCAGTCGGGAGGCACGGTGCGCGGGAAAAATCACACTTGACGTGGTATTCAGCACGCCGGAGAATTATCGGTCCGAAGAAATAACCTTCCAAGTGGCCCCTTTCAGCAGTGGATATCACGCCCTGTTGGGGCGAGATGCTTTTACACGCTTCCAAGCTGTACCTCATTACGGGTACATGAAGCTCAAAATGCCCGGGCCCAACGGCATAATCACTCTCGTGAGTGATCCGGACACAACACTCCGCGCCGAAAACAAAGCCGCATCCCTAGCTCTTGAGGCATTACCTGAAGCCCTTGCGGACGAGGAATTAACCACATTACGCTCCACGGTGGATAGGGACGGTGTGATCTTAGACAAACGACCCAAATCTACCTCCTTCAAACCGGCAGAAGAAATAGAAAAATTCCAGGTCCACCCAACGGACCCCAAGAAGACATCATCTATTGGAGCACAGCTAGACCCAACGGTCGACGCCTCACTAAGGGATTTCCTTCGCGAAAACTGGGATATATTCGCCTGGCGCCCTTCTGACATGCCTGGAATCCCATGTGAGCTGGCCGGACACAGCCGTAATATCTTAAAGGGATACAAACCAATCAAACAAGCACTGCAGCGCTTTTCCGAGCCCAAACGCCAAGGTACGGGGGAGGAGCTGGCCAAGCTAATTGAGGCCAGATTCATCAGAGAAATAAAACATCCGGACTGGCTGGTAAACCTGGTGATGGTATCAAAGAAGGACAAATCCTGGCGGTTGTGCGTCGATTTTAAAGACCTCAATAAGGCTTGCCCTAAGGATCCCTTCCCCCTCCCCCGCATTGATCAAACCATTGATGCTACCGCAGGACATGACTCACTGTGTTTCCTTGATGCATATTCCGGATACCATCAAATCAAAATGAAGGAGTCCGATCAAGCTGCAACAGCATTCTACCCCATATGGGCCATTATGCTTCAACACCATGCCCTTCGGGCTCAAGAACACCGGCGCCACATACCAACGCATGATTCAAACATGCCTGGAGAAACAGACCGGCAAGACATTTTAAGCTTATGTGGACGACGTCGTCATCAAAACCAAGCGCGTCGAAACACTAATAGACGATTTACGTCTCACATTTGATAACCTCGGCACGTATGATATTAAGCTCAATCCAGAAAAGTGCGTTTTCGGCGTCCCCGCTTGAAAATTGCTGGGCTTCATCGTTTCCAACAGAGGAATTGAAGCAAATCCAGCCAAAATCCGAGCTCTGTCACAATTGGCTACTCCAACAGACCTTAAACAAGTCCAAAAACTCGCGGGTTGCGTGGCAGCTCTAAGCCGCTTTATCTTTAGATTGGGAGAAAAGGCACTACCACTCTATAGCCTTGTACGGCGAACCAATCACTTCGAGTGGGCAGACGCGGCAACAGCCGGACTGGAGGAAATAAAAACCCTTCTTGCGAGCAACCCAATCCTGGCTGCGCCAAACGTCGGCGAACCGATGTTATTATACATGTCGACAACACATCAGGTGGTGAGCGCCGTGCTCGTCGTTGAACGAGAACAGAACAAGCACAAATTCCCGCTTCAGAAGCCAGTATACTACGTACCCACCGTCCTTACACCATGCAAATCCCGGTACCCCCATTACCAAAAGATAGCATACGCGGTCTTCATGGCATCCCGAAAGCTCCGTCTCTACTTCCAGGAGTGTTCGATCACGGTGGCTTCCGAAGTACCACTCAATGACATTATAAACAACCGTGATGCCACGAGCCGGATTGCCAAATGGGCCATTGAGCTCCTTCCATTTGATATTACATACAAACCACGTCGAGCTATTAAATCCCAAGTGCTGGCTGACTTCGTCGCCGAATGGACAGAGGCCGAACTCCCTAAAGAGTACGACACATATTCCAATTGGGTTATGTATTTCGATGGATCCAAAATGCTGGTAGGGCTAGGGGCGAGCGTCGTTTTAATGTCACCTACTGGAGACATCGTTCAGCACGTACTCCAAATACTATACACAGACTCCAACAATGCAGCCGAATACGAGGCCTTATTGCATGGTCTCCGGATGGCTGTCTCCATGGGCATACAACACCTAGAAGTGTGCGGGGACTCAAACCTTGCAATATCTTAAATAAATGGAGAATTCGACGCCAAAGATCCGAAGATGGCAGCTTATCGCAATGTCGTCATAAGTATGTCGGCCCGGTTCGAGGGGCTCGAGTTCCATCATGTGGCTCGAGAAAGTAATCAAGCGGCAGACGTTCTTGCTCGTATCGGCGCTAAGCGTGACCCCGTCCCACCTAATATTTTTCTAGAAAAGCTTTTTAAGCCATCCGTGGTGTGGTAGGGGAAAACGACAACACTAGTCCGGATCTGAACATAAACCCAGATTTCGAAAACACCGACATCATCGCAGGCTCAGCCACCGAAACAACGCCGTCGGCACATCTCATCATGGCAGTCATTGCCCCATGGACTGAACCCTTCCTGGCCTACCTTAACAGGAAGGAGCTTCCTGAGGACTAGAATGAGGCCCGCCGCATTGTCCGGCGTTCGAAGGCCTACAAGGTTCACGACGGAGAGCTCTATAAGAAAAGTGCTACCGGAGTCCTTCAACGATGTATCTCCGAGGAGGAGGGGCGGCAGCTCCTGGCTGAGATTCATGCCGGTCTCGGCGGGCACCACGCCGCAGCTTGGGCCCTTGTTAGCAAGGCCTTCCATACAGGGTTCTATTGGCCGACGGCCCGAGCGGATGCACATGACCATGTCCAACGCTGCGTGGGATGCCAACTCTTCGCCAACCAAAGACATATGCCCCCCACCGCCCTACAAACAATCCCCAATCACTTGGCCTTTTGCGTTCTGGGGACTGGATATGGTTGGACCCCTTAAAGGAGGAAGCCATAAGAAAAAATATCTGCTGGTCATGGTGGATAAATTCACCAAGTGGATAGAGGCCAAACTAGTTAAAACGGCCGAGTCTGGGCTAGTAATAGACTTTATATCCGGTGTCGTACACCGTTATGGTGTTCCGCACAGCATCATCACTAATAAAGGCTCCAATTTCACAGCCGACGAAGTGAAAACATGGTGTGCTAATCTGGGCATCAAGCTCGATTACGCCTCTGTCTATCATCCACAGACAAACAGCCAAGACGAATAAGACAATGGTCTTATTATGAGCGGCATTAAGCCTAGACTAGTGCGGTCTTTGAAGGAATCAAACAAGCACTGGGTTGAGGAGCTCGACTCCGTACTCTGGGGGCTGCGGACCACTCCCAATCGCACTACCAGATACACACCTTTTTTCATGGTGTACGGCGCAGAGGCAGTATTACCCTGTGACATTATTCATGACTCACCTCGAGTGCGCATGTATGAAGAGAGAGAGACCGAGCTCGATCGGCAGGACAGCCTAGATGCCCTGGAGGAGGAGCGCGACGTCGCAAAAGCCTGTTCTGCATTTTATCAACAGCAGGCTCGCAGGTATCAAAGCAGAGAAGTGCGGGACAAAACTTACAACGTCGGCAAACTAGTTCTACGCCTGCCGGAGAAGAAAAATGACAAACTCAAGCCCAAGTGGGAGGGTCCCTTCATCATCGGCAAAGTTCTCACCAGAGAAGCGTACCGCTTGTGTGATGCGTCAGATAATCGACTAGAGCCGTATCCCTGGAACGCGGCCAGACTCTGAAGATTCTATGCCTAGCGCGGACTCTTTGTTCGTCTCCTTCCTCTTATTGTCTTCATTATTTCTTCGCTCTTTTCGTTTTTTCTTTTTAGCCTTAAAGGCTTTCATGCGGTTAGACCGTGCACCCCTAACGCATACATCTTCAAGTATGTACGTCTATCATACCTGGGGGCTTGTTGGACAAAAGCTTGCCATTTCTATTTTCCGAGCATAAAGCTCATCACATATGCGTTTTCTCCCATATGTACCTTTTCTTTGCCATTATATGCATCGATATGACTTAAGTTTTGGCCAAGCTGGGTTGCCTGGCTCCTGTGCTTATGCCCTACGTTCCTGTTAGTTCAGCTAGGGCATAAAGGGGACACCTCTTCGATTGTTACTGCCGGGTCATCCGGATGTGTACCTCAGACTGGGTGAAGCCGAAAGCTAGTGTTCTTAAGGGAATATTCGGTCGGTAAACTAAAGATGTTTTTGCACTCGCTCCATTATGAACCCCCAGAAGTTAAACACACTGTGATTTTTCCATCACAGTCCGGACATGCACATAGATGCATGCACACCCAGGGAAAGGAACCCTGACGGAACTATCCTCTCTGGAAGATGTTTCTTACAATCTTAATGTAATATAACATAACTAGTCGGATACTTGTCTGTTCAAGCAACTATGACCCCTACGCCTGGTTTCCATGCATAATCGGTCTACCCGGCCATTCTGGTATTCGGAAACACTCCACACCTTCAAGTCGAGAGGTTGAAGCGAAAAGGTCCGCCATGACAAGCGTTTTACAATTCAGCTAGAGTTACAGATACAAAGGAAAGTACATGTCACTTGGACTCAAAAACTTCCTCCTCTATGCCGTCCAGCAGGCTGCCTAACTTACAATCCTGCTGGGAATACTTGGCGGCTACTTCTACTTGGCCATATACTAAACTAACGGGAATTTCTTCCCCATTTGACCCTAGCGGTCCGACCCAGGCCATGTGATTCAGATCCATCTTGGTATATCGTGTTTTTACCATGGCCCAGGCCTCTCGCGCACCCTGTTGGCACGCCGATATCTTCCATAGTCGGATACGCCACCGCGCTCCCTTGAACAGCTCTACAAGCTTCTCCATACTCCCTGGAGGGGAGTCGGATGGCCATAAGGCCTTGGCTACACTCCGCATTGCCTGCCGAGCTTGCTTGTGCAACGGCTAGCTGGGCTCGTACATCTTTCAGTTCTTCGCCCAGTTTGGTGTTTGAATCTTGGAGTTTATTTTTCTCCTCCCTGACTTTGGTCAAGACGCGCTCGCCTGCGGCACGTTGTCTCTTCGCCTCTCTTTCGATCGTCTGCGCGGCCTTCAGTTCCTCTTCCAGTTGGTCTGATGACCCTATTATGAGACAATCAGCAGTTTTAATATAGCTGGCGTATCATTTTTTTGTTTCTCGATGGAGGGAAACATTACCAGAGGACGCCTTCTTAGATTTCTCCAGTTCGGCGGTCACTGCGTTTAACTCCGTCCGGCACTTTTCTAGCTCTTGGGCTAGCACGTCGTTTTTCTCCGACAGAACCTGGTCATGCAGCGATCCTCAAATCAGTTGTCCCAACTACTTTAAGTCTCGGGCTACTGGCATACGGTTATCATACTGAGACACAGTAAACTTACCTGGATATCTTTTAAATGCTGCTCTGTGGCTCTGCTAAGTCCATCTTGAGCAGCTTGGATGTATGCATCAGCCGAGCTGAAGGCATTAAACGCCTCTTATGAAAAGCGGGGGTCTCACAAAATGGCCCTCCGGCGCCGATGATTCATGGCACTCTCCACTTCCGAGTTGGTAACAGACATATTTTCCGAGCCCTCGGCCGAAGGATAGTCCGACATCACTCCCATATTGGCCCCGTCCCCTCGGCTGAGGCTGGATCCTGGCTGTTGGGAGTATTACTGACCGGACCCACGGACACAGTCCGGCGGACTCTTTTCCTGATACAGGACGAGCATGAAAGTCACGGTTGGACGCGACTATTAAGAAAACGTATTTGCAAACCCATACCTCTTTGACGTGGGCCCTACCGTGTCTTCGTTTGCCTTCCTCTTCGAAGGCTTGCCCAGTGCGGGAGCTGCTCTCTTCGGAGCCGCTCCTGGAGTAGCACGGTATGTACAACGCCTCCCCTTCGAAGCACGAGACAGTGCGATAGGTGAGGCGGAACAAGGGAACTCTTTCGAAGGAGATGTCTCCTGATTACTTACGTGCGAAGCGGGGAGAAGACCAGGGTAATCGGCGATGATGGGCACTTCGGTGCCTTCGTAGCTCGCCAGATAAAACACACCATTCTCGAGCACCACGGATATATCCGAATCCTCTTTGAATCCAGGGTCAAGGTCCCGATTGCGGCCCTCGGGCTGCGGGGCGGGGCTGTGAAGCCCCTCGGAAATCTTTCGCCAATGCTGTTACAAATAGACGGATTAATATTCCTTAAAGCAAAGCTCAGGGAGTGGGTGAGTAGAGAAGAAGAGTTGGGAGCTTACCTAGCTAGGAGGACTGTACATGGAATATCCTTCTCTATGCGTGATGCGCAGGAACTCCTCTTCCTCACCCTTTTACAGCTTGGCCAATATTTTGGCTAGGGCGGCAGGGGTGTCCGGACCTTTCCTGCCACAGCGGGAGGCGTCATCTTCCCCATTGTAGTTCCACATGGGAAGTCCTCTGTATTGAAGTGGCTGGACCCCCCGCACTATGGAGGTCGCCATCACTTCGACTATTGTGTATCCGGACTGGACAAGCGTTCTGATCTTGCTCAGGAGTTGGCGGATTTCCGCGCTATCTTCCTCCTCGAGACTCCAAGGGCGCCAGCTGTGGTGTTTCTTCAGAGGAACACTTGCAAACTCAGGGAGACCCCTCCGGACTAGATCTAGAAGTACCACGTCCTCGATATAAAACCATTCAGAGGTCCATTCTTCGGAAGCTTTCTTCGGCGTGCCGGATAGGTATCCGGTCTCAGCAATGCGCCATATTTAGGCCCCGCCCACTTCAAATATCGATCCCTCGTGGTTGCGTGGGACCAGGCAAAACAACTTTCTCCACAGATCAAAATGGGCCTCACAACCCAGAAATAGTTCGCATAAAGCGACATAACCCGTAATGTGCAGGATGGAGGCTGGGGTAAAATTGTGCAGCTGGAGGCCATAATACTCCAGAAGCCCTCAGAGAAATGGTTGAATTGGGAATCCCACGCCCCTCAGCTGATAGGGGACGAAGCACACTCGTTCTCCCGCAGACGGATTGGGGAAATCCTCCGCCTGGGTTTTGCCATTGAAAGAGGCCAATCCTGCTCGAACAGGGACCAAATCTGCAGGAGGGAGAAATCCCCGCGTTTGCAGCTTCTCCAACTGGCTGTGGGATATAGAGCACCTCTCCCACTCGCCTCTCTCTAGGTTGGTACGGGAAGAGGAGCTGGGAATGTTAGCCATGTTGGAATGGTCTTTCTTGGCAGTCTCTGAGGATTTTCCCCGCGTGGTGCCGAATGGATCTAAGATCCAATCTCTTTAAATAGACGCTCTTTCTTGCATGGCTAGGGTGTTATTTGCAAAAAAATACCCTGACCGTCCACATTCGCCTGACACGTGGAGGCTGAAGTCATGGATGCACAGAAGCCGAGGGGCGCGACATTGAATTATAAGCCGAATACATTACTTGGAAGTCGTCGGAGGAGGAACCCGCCTTGCAATGCCGAAGACAATCTGCGCCGAACATCTTGTCATTGAAAGCCTGGTTCGGGGGCTACTGAGGGAGTCCTGGATTAAGGGGTCCTCGGGCGTCCGGCCTGTTAGCCATGGGCCGGACTGATGGGCTGTGAAGATATGAAGACCGAAGACTGCAGCCGTGTCCGGATGGGACTCTCCTCGGCGTGGAAGGCAAGCTTGGCGACCGGATATGTAGATTCCTTTCTTTGTAACCGACCTTGTGTAACCCTAGATCCTCCCGGTGTCTATATAAACCGGAGTACTTAGTCCGGAAAGGGATATACTCATTACCATAGTCATACAGGCTAGACTTCTAGGGTTTAGCCATTACGATCTCGTGGTAGATCAACTCTTGTAATACTCATATTCATCAAGATCAATCAAGCAGGAAGTAGGGTATTACCTCCATAGAGAGGGTCCGAACCTGGGTAAACATCGTTTCCCCTGTCTCCTGTTACCATCGACCTTAGACGCACAGTTCGGGACCCTCTACCCGAGATCCGCCGGTTTTGACACCGACATGCATCACGTCCGTGTCAAGTAGACCGAAACGATTCTGCATCTACTACTATTACTCCACACATCGACCACTATCCAGCATGCATCTAGAGTATTACATTCATAAAGACGGAGTAACGCATTAAGCAAGATGACATGATGTAGAGGAATTAACTCAAGCAATATGATGAAAACCCCATCTTTTTATCCTCGATGGAAACAATACAATACATGCCTTGCTGCCCCTACTGTCACTGGGAAAGGACACCGCAAGATTGAACCCAAAGCTAAGCACTTCTCCCATTGCAAGAAAAACCAATCTAGTTGGCCAAACCAAAACGATAGTTCGAAGAGAATTACAACGATATCAAATCATGCATAATAGAATTCAGAGAAGATTCAAATAATATTCATAGATAAGCTGATCATGAATCCACAATTCATCGGATCTCGGCAAACACACCGCGCAAAAAGTATTACATTGAATAGATCTCCAAGAACATCAAGGAGAATATGGTATTGAGAATCAAAGAGAGAGAAGAAGCCATCTAGCTTGGACCCGTAGGTCTCTGGTAAACTACTCACGCTTCATCGGAAGGGCAATAGAGTTGATGTAGAAGCCCTCCATGATCGAATCCCCCTCCGGCAGGGTGCCAGAAAAGGTCCCTAGATGGGATATCATGGGTACAGAAGGTTGCGGCGGTGTAAAAGTGTTTTCATGGATGCCTCTGGTGGTTTGGGGATATATGGGAATATATAGGCGAAAGAATTAGGTCAGGAGAGGCACGAGGGGCCCACAAGGGTGGGGCGCGCCTACCCCCGGGCGCACCCTCCGTCCTTGTGGCCGCCTCATGGCTCCTCCGACTTCATCTCCAAGTCTCCTGGTCCAAGAAAAATCATCACGAAGGTTTTATTCCGTTTGGACTCCGTTTGGTATTCCTTTTCCGCGAAACTCAAAACAGGGAAAAACAGGAACTGACACTGGGCTCTAGGTTAATAGGTTAGTCCCAAAAATAATATAAAATAGCATATTAATGCATATAAAATATCCAAAACAGATAATATAATAGCATGTAACAATAAAAAATTATAGATACGTTGGAGATGTATCACATCCCATCTTAATACCTTCATTGAATTATGTGATATGCAAAAGAAAAGAGATGTGGATAATAATATTGTTAAGTCGAAATTATTTCCTTTCTCGCCAAGAGATCGTGCTAAAACTTGGTTTCATCCTTAATTTGCAATAGTATTGATTGATGGGATAAATGTAAGGATGCTTTTATTACCAAGTATTTTCCTCCCTCTAAGATTATATCTCTTAGAAATCAAATCATGAACTTTTAGAATTGAGAAATAACATGTTGCACAATCTTGGGAGAGAATGAAATTGATGATTAAAAATTGTCCCACTCATGGACTAAGCTTATGGATGATAATCTCACGGACTAAGCTTATGGATGATAATGAAAAAAAATTATCCCAGACTAAACTTCGTGTCGAGAAATCTTCTAAACTCCGCTGCAGGTGGTACCTTCCGCGCCTTTCTGGGAATTACTTTGGAAGAGGCCACGAAGCTTTTCAATAACATGATGACAAATTATTCTCAATATGTCACAACCCTAGAATTATTTTAGTGTAAATAATATTTTTGGTGTGAATATTTGCATTAGTGAGCATCATGCATTATTTTTAAATTCAAGAAATTTGAATTGAGGAATTTTGGAAGCCTCAAATTTAAACAAAAGGGCAAAGAACCTTGGAAATCTCCTTCAATGTTTCTTTAAATTGTTTTGAGAATTTTGGCAAGAATTATATTTCAAACCAAAATTCAAGAACATTTTAAGGAATTATTTTGGACTTTGAATTTAAATCTTATTGTATTTGAATTGAGTTTATATCTCTCTTAAATAAATATAAACTCAAAATTCCTGAAATTTGTATGTTAGCTTGGAAGGGTCCATAGCTATCACATACAAATATTTCAGATGGTTTTGAGCTCATTTGGTGGTTCAAATGAATTCAAAACAATGGAAATAAATAAAGAAAAGGAAACAAAAGAAAAATAAAAAGAACAGAACTTACCTGCTGCCGAGCTACTGTGCAGCCCAACTGGCCGTGGATGCTAGTCATTCCCTTCCTCCAGCCAGAAGGACAGGGGCATGCGCCCTCAGCCACCTCCTGCTTGTTGCTTCCCGCTGGACGCCCTGGAGACGCCACTGATACGTCTCCATGATATCTATAATTTTTGATAGTTTCATGCCAATATTCTAAAACTTTCTTATACTTTTGGCAACATTTTATATTATTTTTGAGACTAACATATTGATCTAGTGCCTGATGTCGCTTGAAGCTATGTCGGTATTTCCCTAAAGAGGAAGGGATGATGTAGCACAGCAGCGGTAGGTATTTCCCTCAGATATGAAACCAAGGTTACCGAACCAGTAGGAGAACCAAGCAACACAACGTAAACAGCACTGCACACAGATAACAAATGCCCGCAACCCGACGTGTTAAAGGGGTTGTCAATCCCTTCCGGGTATGGCGCCTCAAGATAGGCAAACGGACATGAGATAAATTCTAGTAGATTGATAGATCAAACGCCAAACAAAATAAATAGAAATAAAACGCAGCAAGGTATTTTTGTATTTTTGGTTTAATAGATCTGAAAATAAATGCAAAGGAAAAGTAGATTGCAAAGGCAAATATATGAGAAAGAGACCCGGGGCCCGTAGGTTTCATTAGTGGATTCTCTCGAGAAAAATAGCAAATAGTGGGTGAACAAATTACTGTTGGGCAATTGATAGAACTTCAAATAATCATGACGATATCCAGGAAATGATCATCACATAGGCATCACGACCAAGATTAGTAGACCGACTCCTGCCTGCATCTACTACTATTACTCCACACATCGACCGCTATCCAGCATGCATCTAGTATATTAAGTTCATGGAGAAACGGAGTAATGCAATAAGAACGGTGACATGATGTCGACAAGATCTATCTATGTAGGGATAGACCCCATCGTTTTATCCTTAGTAGCAATGATACATACGTGTCGGTTCCCTTTCTCTCACTGGGATCAAGCACCGTAGGATCGAACCCACTACAGAGCACCTCTTCCCATTGCAAGATAAATAGATCAAGTTGGCCAAACAAAACCCAAATATCGGAGAAGAAATACGAGGCTATAAGGGATCATGCATATAAGAGATCAAAGAAACTCAAATAACTTTCATGGATATAAAAAGATAGATCTGATCATAAACTCAAAGTTCATCGATCCCAACAAACACACCGCAAAAGAGTTACATCATATGGTTATCCAAGAGACCATTTTATTGAGAATTCAGCCAGAGAGAGAGGAAGCCATCTAGCTACTAACTACGGACCCGAAGGTCTACAAAGAACTACTCACGCATCATCGGAGAGGCACCAATGGAGGTGGTGAACCCCATCCGAGATGGTGTCTAGATTGGATCTGGTGGTTCTTGACTCTTCGGCAGCTGGATCAATATTTCGTCGAATCCCCTAGGGTTTTGGGAATATTGGGGTACTTATAGAGCAAAGAGGCGGTCTCGGGGGCACCTGAGGTGGGCACAACCCACCAGGGCGCGCCTGGACCTCCTGGCGCGCCCTGGTGGGTTGTGCTGTCCTCGGAGCACCACCCCCCAGGCGCAGCCAGTGCCCATTATGTGTCTTCTGGTCCATAAAAAATCTCTGTGGAGTTTTGTTGCATTCGGACTCCGTCTGATATTGATTTCCTGCGATGTAAAAAACATGCAGAAAACAACAACTGGCACTTGGCACTATGTCAATATGTTAGTACCAAAAAATGATATAAAATGATTATAAAACATCCAAGATTGATAATATAACAACATGGAACAATAAAAAATTATAGATATGTTGGAGACAGATCAGCATCCCCAAGCTTAACTACTACTCATCCTCGAGTAGGTAAGTGATAAAAACAGAATTTTTGATGTGGAATGCTGCCTAACATGTCATATCATATTCTTTTCTTTATAGCATGGACATTTGGACTTTTTTGTGAAGCAATAGTCTAGTTTTGACATGATAATTTAAATACTCAAGCATATCAACAAGCAACCATGTCTTTCAAAATATCAATGCTAAAATAAGTTATCGCTAGCCCATCATGCTCAATCATTGATCCATTCATGAAACACACTCGCATATTAACTACACTCAATACTCAATTACGATAATATTGCCTCCTAGTTGGTACTTTTGTAAGAGAAGATGGAGACTCAAATTCAAAATAAAAATTGCATAAAGTAAAAGAAAGGCCCTTCGCAGAGGGAAGTAGGGATTTGTAGAGGTGCCAGAGCTCAAAGCAAAAAATTAGAGATAAAAACATTTTGGGAGGTGTATCCATCCCACCAACAAAAATGACTTAGAGTTCCCAACACTTTCCATGCTAGATATAGCATAGGCGGTTCCCAAACAGAAAAAAAAAGTTTATTCCTTTTTCAATCATACTTTCACTTTCCATGGCTAGCCGTATCCACGGTTGCCCTCCATACCAACACTTTCCAAGGAATTTATTATTTGAAAACATAAAGTAAATACATTTTTCATTTTGGGACTTGGCATCCCTAATACCTTTGCCTTACTCTCGTGCAATGACAAGTGAATAAACACTCATCGTGAGAATAACACATCTAGCATGGAAAATATTATCCACCCCTCACCGCTCCGTGAGCGAAACGAACACACAAAATAGAAGTTTATTTTGAAAATTAGAGATGGCACATGCAAATTTGCTTAGAACGGCAAAAGAATACCGCATATAGGTAGATATAGTGGAATCTTGTGGCATAATTGGTTTAAAGGTTTTTGGATGCACAACTAGATATCATATATACTTAGTGCAAAATGAAGGCTAGCAAAAGATTGAGAAGCGACCAACCAAGAAACTGATAATCTCATAAGCGAGCATTAAGCATAATTAACACCGAATAATGCACCACAAGTAGGATATAATTTCATTGCATGACTATTGACTTTCTGTTGGGGAACGTAGTAATTTCAAAAAAATTCCTACGCACATGCAGGATCATGGTGATGCATAGCAACGAGAGGGGAGAGTGTTGTCCACGTACCCTCGTGACCGAAAGCGAAGCGTTTACTGTAGCGGTTGATGTAGTCGTGCGTCTTCATGATCCGACCGATCAAGTACCGAGCATACGGCACCTCCGAGTTCAGCACACGTTCAGCGGATGGCGTCCCTCGAACTCCGATCCAGCCGAGTGTTGAGGGAGAGTTTCGTTAGCACGACGACGTGGTGACGATCTTGATGTTCTACCGACGCAGGGCTTCGCCTAAGCACTGCTACAGTATTATCGAGGTGGACTATGGTGGAGGGGGCACCACACACGGTTAAAAGATCAAACAGATCAATTATTCTGTCTTTGGGGTGCCCCTTGCCCCCGTATATAAAGGAGCAAGGGGGGGGGTGCGGCCGGCCAGGGGAGAGGGCGCGCCAGGAGGAGAAGAAGGAAAGGGGAAAGAGGTGGAGGAGAAGAAGGAAAGGGGGGGGGGCGCCGCCGCCCTCTCCTTGTCCTATTCGGACTAAGGGGAAGGGGCGCGCGGCCCTGCCCTAGCCGCCTCTCCTCTCTTCCACCAAGGCCCACTAAGGACCATTAAGTTCCCGGGGGGTTCCGGTAACCTCCCGGTACTACGGTAAAATCCCGATTTCACCCGGAACACTTCCGTTATCCAAACATAGGCTTCCAATATATCAATATTCATGTCTCGACCATTTCGAGACTCCTCTTCATGTCCGTGACCACATCCGGGACTCCAAACAACCTTCGGTACATCAAAACATATAAACTCATAATAAAACTGTCATCAAAACGTTAAGCGTGCGGACCCTACGGGTTCGAGAACTATGTAGACATGACCGAGACACGTCTCCAGTCAATAACCAATAGGGGAACCTGGATGCTCATATTGGCTCCCACATATTCTACGATGATCTTTATCGGTTAGACCGCATAACAATATACGTTGTTCCCTTTGTCATCGGTATGTTACTTGCCCGAGATTCGATCGTCGGTGTCTCAATACCTAGTTCAATCTCGTTACGGGCAAGTCTCTTTACTCGTTCCGTAATACATCATCCAGCAACTAACTCATTAGTTGCAATGCTTGCAAGGTTTAAATGATGTGCATTACCGAGAGGGCCCAGAGATACCTCTCCGACAATCGGAGTGACAAATCCTAATATCGAAATACACCAACCCAACAAGTACCTTCGGAGACACCTGTAGAGCACCTTTATAATCACCCAGTTATGTCTTGACATTTGGTAGCACACAAAGTGTTCCTCCGGTAAACAGGACTTGCATAATCTCATTGTCATAGGAACATGTATAAGTCATGAAGAAAGCAATAGCAACATACTAAGCGATCGTGTGCTAAGCTAACGGAATGGGTCATGTCAATCACATCATTCTCCTAATGATGTGATCCCGTTAATCAAATTACAACTCATGTCTATGGCTAGGAAACATAACCATCTTTGATCAACGAGCTAGTCAAGTAGAGGCATACTAGTGACACTCTGTTTGTCTATGTATTCACACATGTATTATGTTTCCGGTTAATACAATTCTAGCATGAATAATAAATATTTATCATGATATAAGGAAATAAATAATAACTTTATTATTGCCTCTAGGGCATATTTCCTTTAGTCTCCCACTTGCACTAGAGTCAATAATCCAGATTACATAGTAATGATCCTAACACCCATGGAGTCTTGGTGCTGATCATGTTTTGCTCGTCGAAGAGGCTTAGTCAATGGGTCTGCAACATTCAGATCCGTATGTATCTTGCAAATTTCTATGTCTCCCACCTGGACTAGATCCCAGATGGAATTGAAGCGTCTCTTGATGTGCTTGGTTCTTGTTAGGGATATTACTACTGGGCGTAAACCGGCCTATCTGGGCCGGGTTAACTTCATCAGTAGTTCAACGGTGTAAAAGCCCAAGAGGCATGAAAGTAAGGGCCCAAGGCCTGTAGTCGGTTTAGAACCTGTAGCCGTAAACCGGCCTGGTATGTAAACTTGTATTGAAAGTTAGGAATAGAGAGAGACCAACCCGGATCTGAATATGAACCGGAGATTGGGACTCCCTGAACCGACGGGCGTCACCCGTGTATATAAGGGGACGACCCGGGGCGGTTCAAGGGGAGACAACAACAACCCGAGGCCTAGGCGAAGCTTATTTGCTCCCTAGTCATCGAGACCACATCAATCCCATCACAACTAGACGTAGGCTTTTACCTTCATCGAAGGGCGAACTAGTATAACTCTTGTGTCTTTGCGTCCGCTTTAACCCCTTCAAGTTAACCCGTAGCGATGGCTCCACGACTAAGTCCTTTCATGAGGACATCTGCCGTGACAAAACCACGACAGCTTGGCGCCCACCGTGGGGCTATCGCACGATGGTTTGATGATCTTGGAGGGCAAGTTGAAGGACTCGAAGGCTATCTTGTGGGCGGATGACCAAGAGTCGTCGCGGCAAGCTCTACATCGGCGATGCAGGTGGGGCCCGAGGCCGCTCGATTGAGTACAGGTACCCGGTCCCCTTTGGTGGCATACACGTTTTCATTGGCAAGATTGGTGAGCCAGGGCCTGAGCCGGACATCTGCACCGACCTCGTCGAGACGGCTCAGCGTACGAGATCTACCCAGGTTAAACCGGCCGTGAAGCGTGCCTTTGTGGGAGTCATCCACGAAGGAAGTTATGAGGACGGATTAGAGTCTGGTGGCGAGACCGTCGTCTACTCCGACGGCGAGTCGTCAACCGGAGAAACTGAATCTCTGTATCAGCTACAAGGTGGCCGGATTGGGGGCCGTTCCGATGGTGACAGTATTACGGACCCCTCTGATCTGCCCAACCGGGTTGGAATATTCATGGCCGGTACCCAAGCAGTGCTTCACTCTTCGACCGCTGCGGCGATGATTGCCGGTTCAACAGCGGCGGCGGCTGCCGGGCGAGGAGGCCTGTCGCCCGCCGCTCAAGTTTTATCAGATCTGTTCGATGTGTTGGCTGCGCTCATGGCAGAGGTTAACCCGGCGGATCAGGACACTCATAACGCGGAGATGGCGAAGGTGAAGGAAAAAATCACTCAGGCTAAAGCGGATCTAGCAGCTGCAGACGCCGGGATGACGGCAGAGCGGGCCGCTTTAGATGCACATGCTTATAGGCTCATGCTGGATCAAAACGCGTCACATGAGGTCATGAAGAGGAAATACAAATCCCGTTTGCCTTCAGCTTTCGAAGGAAGAGACCTCTTCAACACCCCCGGAGCGGGAACCAGTAATCCGCCGGTGGTAAACCGGACGGAAGCACCTGGGACGGTCGCGTCGGTCCAGCCCCGCTTAATAGATCTACCTCGCCATAATACCAGTGCACCTCAGGCTGTGCAAACACCTCCGGGTCACTACTCCAACCCGATGGATAACCTTGTTGCAGCCGCGGCACGAATGGAGGCTATTCCTATTGAAGGTGATTCACCACAGGCAGTAGAAACGCGCCGGGTCAAGGAGCTCCTTAGGACAGCTTTGGTCCAACAGGAAGCGTATTCGTACAGCCGCGACCGGATCCACTCTACCCCCCTCCCAAGCCAGAGCTATAGCAGGCACGTGGATGAACCGGCCGTATCAAGTAATGCACGGCGTGGCGCGCCCCGTGGCAACAACCCGGCAGGTGGCGTCGATAACGCCCAGGAGGTGGTGGACCGGCCCGAGCGCCTTGAGGAGGCGAGTTAGCAGCCAAACATCGGGCTTATCAGCCACGCCGGTTCGTCCGACCATCTCGGTCGAGCACTGGGGTTACCATTAGCCCTTTGGGGGTGCCTTGCCTCGTCCCCGCTTTACGCAATGTGTGCTTGCCCAAAGACTTCAAGGGTCGCGCAAGGTGCCAAATTACACCGCCGATTTAGCTCGAAGCATGGATAGAAAGTTATGAGATGGCCATGGAGATTTGGATGTGGATGAGGCGCGTGTGCAAAGTACTTCACCATGATGCTTGAAGGCACGGCCCGTACTTGGTTGAAGAGCTTGCCACCCAATTCTATCAATTCATGGGCCCAGTTGCGGACCCGGTTTATCCAGAATTTCAAAGATACCTGTAAGCAGCCCATGTCCGTAGTGGACTTGGCGGCTTGTGTCCAGGGTGAAGGGGAGTCAACAACCCATTGGGTATGCCGCGTTTCGGAAATCTTGCACTCGTCAGACCGGATCAATGCTGACTCTGCGATCTTAACCCTGGAGGGCAACTGCTGGTTTAAGCCTTTAAAGTTGAAGTTGGGGCGCATGAAGAGGTTTTGTAATGACATGGGCACTCTCATGGGCGCTTTAGTGAAGTATGCTGATTCTGATAGTACCAAGGATCCCGAGTCTGACGATGACGAGACAGGGAAGGGAAGGAAGAACAGCAACTCCAAGGGCCAGCAACATCACTCGTCAGGTAATGGTGGAGGCAAGCGTAAAGCGAATGGCAACATGGACTTCGTAGCCAACACCAACGCACAGGACAAGGGCCAGCGGCACAAGGGTAAACAGTCGAATCGAAGTGGAGCACCTAATCCCAATCCGGACCGCTTGAACTATCTATTGAATCAACCCTGTCCGAAGCATGGGACGAAGGAGACGCCAGCAAACCACCTCTGGAAGGATTGCTACATTATGCAGGAGTTCAAGAGTTCTAATGCTTTCCGGTATGATCAAGGTTCCGGCAGCGGTTCAGGATCCGGGCCGGGTTACGGTGGAGGAAATTCCGGTTAAGGATTTAATGGTAATCAGGGCGGACATAACAATTAGAACAATCAGAATAACCAAGGTGGTTACAACCAGCAACAGCAACAGTCGGGTTATCAGAGCAACCCAAAGCAGTTGAATAGTGGGCAGTACCATGTCTTCACCACCAGCTTAGACAAGCGAGACCGGAAGCTTCAGAAGCGGGCAGTCAACGCCGTTGAACCGGCCGTGCCTCATTACCTACGCTGGTCAGAGCAGCCCATTGTATGGAGTAGAGAGGATCATCCTCCCCGGGTTGACAATCCGGGTGAGCTAGCCCTGGTGGTGGCACCTCAGGTGGGAGGTTATAAGTTCACCAAGGTGCTCATGGAAGGAGGGAGCAGCATTAACATCCTGTACTATGAGACCTTCCGTCGTATGGGGTTAACAGATAAACATCTCAAACCGTCCAATACAGTGTTCCATGGTGTGGTGCCTGGCAAGTCAGCATATCCGGTCGGTAAAATAGCTCTGGAAGTGGCCTTTGGAGATGAATATGACTCCAGATCGGAAACATTGACGTTTGAAGTGGTAAAAATCCAAAGTCCATATCACACCCTATTTGGGCGGCGGCTTATGCCAAGTTCATGGCACGGCCTTGTTATATCTATTTGCAGCTCAAGATGCGGGTCACAAGGGACAATAACGGTTCATGGGAGCCGCAAGATCGCTTTGGAATGTGAGGAAGGTGATGCGACTTACGCAGAGTCGGTTTGTGCTACCGAGGAGCTGAAGTATTATAAGGACAATGTTGATCCGGCGGACATGACTCCATTGAAGAAGCCAACTACTGAGCATGATCCGGCCCTGAAATTCAAATCGGCAGTGAGACTAAGCTTGTTGACTTCGTGCACGCAATTCGTCCAAGCAGTTCAGCATCGTGCCAACTTGGATCCGAAATAGGAAAGCGCTCATCGAGTTCATCCGTGAGAATCGGGACATTTTGCATGGAAGCCTTGACATGCCGGTGTACCGAGGCAACTCGCCTGAGCACACTCTTAATGTTGATCCCAAGTACAAACCGGTGAAGCGGTTTCTCCGCCGGTTTAACGAAGAAAGGCGTAAGGCCATTGGAGAGGAGGTGGCTGGGCTCTTAGCAGCTGGTTTTATCGTTGAAGTTTTCCATCCAGAGTGGCTTCCTAATTCGGTGCTGGTTCTTCAGGAAAACGACACTTGGCTCATGTGTGGATTACACAGATCTTAACAAGGCTTGTCCAAGAGATCCTTTGCCCTCCCCCGCATTGACCAGATTATTGATGCCACTGCGGGTTGTGGCGCTTGAGCTTTTTGGATGCGTATTCTGGGTATCATCAGATCAAGATGGCAGTTAAGGACCAGGAGAAGACAACGTTTATCACTCCCTTTGGAGCCTTCGCTATGTGTCTATGCCTTTTGGGCTCAAGAGCGCCCAAGCAACTTATCAACGTTGTGTGCGAATTGCCTACATAAACAGATCGGCCGTAATGTACGCCTATGTGGATGATATTGTGGTCAAGTCAAGGAGAAGGAGACACCGATTGGCGATTTGAAGGAAACCTTTGACAACCTGCGGGTTTACAAGATGATGCTCAACCCGGCCAAATGTGTCTTTGGTGTTCGGCGAGCAAGTTATTGGGTTTTCGTGTCCACAGGGAATTGAAGCTAATCCGGAGAAGATTACGGCTATTACCTCCTGGCTAAACCAAAGTGTATTAACGATGTCCAGCGTTTGGCAGGCGGATTGCCACGCTGAGCGGTTTATCGGCCGCCTCGAGAGAAGGCCATCCTTTATACCGAGATCTTTGAAAAAGACGATCGGTTTATGCGAGTCCGCCGCCGATGAAGCGTTGGAGGACTTAAAGCGGCAATTGGCCAACCCGCCTGTGCTCGCCGCTCCCATTGACAAGGAGCCGCTTCTGCTATATGTTGCTGCTACTGCCAGGGCGGTCAGCGCAGCCATTGTGGTGGAGCGGAAGGAGGTAGGGAAGGAGCATCCGGTTCAACGTCCGGTTTACTATATCAGCGAGGTACTTATCGAATCTAAGCAAAGGTATCCGCATTGGCAGAAGCTGGTATATGGAGTTTTTATGGCAAGCCGGAAGCTAAAGCAGTATTTCCAAGGGCACCCCATCACGGTGGTCAGTTCTGCTCCCTTAGGCAATATCATACAGAACCGGGAAGCGACTGGACGGATTGCTAAGTGGGCTATAGAGCTTGACGCCGGTTCGAGTGCGTGCCTCGGACGGCGGTGAAGTCTCAAGCACTTGTGGATTTCATTAATGATTGGACGAGTTGCAAGCACCAAGAAAAGCGGATCACACATATTGGACCATCCATTTTGACGGATCCAGCAATTGGAGGCTCGGGGCTGGAGTCGATTAACTTCCCCACGAGGTGACAAGTTTTGTTACGTTCTCCGCTTAATGTTCCTTGTACTAACAATGCAGCTGAGTATGAAGCCGTGCTCCATGGTCTCCGGATGGCTAAGGAGATGAATTTAAGCGGGTTAAGTGCTTGGTGACTCGGACCTAGTGGCTCAACAGTGGCTGGCACTTGGGATTCAAAGGACCCACTCATGGCTGCATATCGTCGTGAGGTGGATATTGTCGCAGGTCATTTCAAGGGCTATCAGGTGGACCACGTGGACCATCGAAGAATGAAGCGGCGGACGCTTTAAGCCGGTTGGGCTCTCAACGCAAACCGGTCCGCCTAATGTTTTTACGGACGTCTTTGCACAACCCGTCGGTCAAGCTCCTGGTGAAGCGGATTTGGCTATTCCTGATCCGGAGGCTCAATTGGTGGCAGCTCTTCCGTCACTCCGGATTGGCCTTCCTTATCTTGCGTACATGAACCGGGCGAGTTACGAGAAGATGAGGCGTTGGCCCGACGGATAATCCGCGATCTAAGTCTATGACCATTGTTAATGGTGAATTGCATCATTGCAGCGTATCAGGGGCGTTTCAACGCTGTGTGTCCCCTGGGGAAGGCTGTGAAATATTGCGTGAGATCCACGAAGGAGATTGTGGTCACCCCGTCGGTTCAAAATCCTTGGTGGCTAAAGCGTTCCACCACGGTTTCTATTGGTTGATTGCCCATGCTGATGCGGAAGATCTGGTCAGACGATGTGATGGTTGCCAAAAGTTTTCCAGACGTGCTCATGTACCAGCCCAAGAATTGAGGATGATTCCAATTACTTGGCCGTTTGCGACTTGGGGGCTGGATATGGTTGGACCTTTTAAACGGTCCAAGGACAAAAAGACCCACCTCCTGGTGGCGGTTGACAAATTTACAAAGTGGGTGGAGGCAGAACCTGTTAGCAAGTGTGGCGCAGCTACGGCGGTTCAGTTCATCAAAAGGTGATTTTCGGTTTGGCTTTCCACAGTATCATCACGATAATGGTACCAGTTTGTCCAAAGGCGCCATGAAAGAGTTCTGCGACGTGAGCACATCCGGCAGCGTTTCTTCAATAGCCCACCCACAGTCCAATGGTCAAGCGGAAAGGGCTAATCAAGAGATCTTGAGAGGCATCAAGCCCGGCTTATGGTCCCTTTGCAGAGGACACGGGTTATTGGGTAGAAGAGCTACCGTCGTGTTATGGAGTATCAACTTTTCGCCTAACAGATCCACAGGATACACCGTTCTTTATGGTCTATGGGCGGGCGGTTCTCCCCGATGACATCCGTCATGACTCACCTCGTGTGGCAGCTTATGTTGAAGCGGACAACGAGGCGGCACGGCAGGACGCTTTGGATCGGTTGGATGAAGAGTGTGACATAGCAGCTGCCCGCTCGGCGATTTACCAACAGGATCTTCGTCGTTACCATAGTCGCGGGTCGTAACCGAACTTTTCAAGAAGGAGATTTGGTGCTTGGCTCATCCAAGACCGCATCGATATGCACAAGTTATCCCCACCTTGGGAGGGACCTTTCATGGTCAGCAAGAAACTGCACAATGGGTCATACTATCGATCGATATTCGAGAGCATAAAGATTCACGCGCGTCGAGGAGGAGACCAACAGGCCGTGGAACATAGCTCATCTTGACCTTATTATACGAGCCATCGGCTCTACTTATGTACATATTATGACGGTGTATATATTATGAATAAAGTAATAAACCGGAGCCTCGGCTAAAGCGGGTATCGTTACATTACATCATGTGTGGTTACATGGAGTTGTTACATCTTAAGCGGCCTCCGGTTTACCCCCGAGTTTGCTTTTCAAAAGCTTTGTGATATCACTTGGGGCTTGGTGGTGTCCGAACCAATGCAACACCTTTTGAAAGGCGAAAGCCACCAGATCACTTGGGGACATGGGCAAGTCTGAACCATCACGCCTCTTGATCGGCCTAAGGCCATAGAGTCACTTGGGGCTTGGTGAACCGAACCATTGCCACACCACTTGATCGGCATAATGCCACAGTTTGATTGGGGACTGGCTGACTTGAACCATGGCTACACCTTATAGGGAGCTTGGTCGTGTCCGACCATGGTAACACCATCTGATCGGCTCAGTAAAGCCTTCTTTTTTGCAAACGGTTTATCATTGCCTTTGCTTCCATGTTTTTTCATAACTATTATTTGATTTTTGTTGCGTTTCTTAAACCGACAACATTTTTAAACCAGTTCAAACTGTCAATTGATGAAATTCGGTCCATTTTTTAATCTGGAGATAATTTCACCGGTTTGACTTTTTTCTGTTAACATCCCATTATGGAGTAACAGGGGGCTTGTCATGACCCGGCACGGTTTACGTGGTAAACCGGCATTATAAATACAGGAGCTGTTTTCTACTTTGACGGTAAGGGTTTATACAACCTCTGCTTCAGGATTGGCTAAGCCAACTTTATGCCCAGCGATGGCAGGTATTTTGTATCACAAATTTTGATTATATACCTCAATATTTCATTTCATATTTATATGAACGTCACAAGCCGACTGGCGGCACAAACCGCCGTGGTGGTTTAAAGATTTTGTATTGCAGCAATATAGATTGAAATTTTCGATCATTCAAGCAAAAGTATCAGCACCTATGCACGAAGGCATATTAAAAGCAAGAGTGTTGGCTATCCTATTACAAGGCAACATGGTGCGAAATAAGATCATTGTTTCTTGGCGGAATATAATGAAGCAGCTATTCAAACCGGCTTCGGTTCATGCCTGCTTCGCCGCCCGGTCGATGGTTGTGGGTCGTCTGCGCCGCTTCAGCTTCTTCATCTCTACCCAGCTCTTTGAAGTCAACGATGGTCGATCGATTCCCATTAAAGCTTGAAAGACAACCTCCTCATGGATCGGGAAGATGGTTCAATATCGGGGCGTAAGTGTGCTTCGGATCGGAGGATCAGGTTCTCCGCTTGAGGAATAGGTGCAGCTACTCGTTTGTTCTGATCGTCATATTGAGCTTGATAATGCGACAAGTTTGCCTCTTCGGCGAATTGGCAAGCCAGAGGGTGCACCGCCCGGTTTATCGCTCTCAGGTCATCTTCGTTGAACTCGAACCGTCTTCCTTCAGATGGGATAGCCACGAGCTGCCTCAACAGGATCGAAATCGCACCCATGCTTTTGCGGATTAAAGGCGTTAATGGCGCCGGTTCGAGCAGCAGATTTCTTCAGCTCTTCAATCCGGGCGGGAAGCATTGACAACCTCCTAAGAGTATCTTGAATTAAGGAGGGTGCTGGATTGTTATGTGATGCAGTGGAGATGATCCACTGCGCTCCAGTGTACAACTGCTCTATTAAAGTGTAGGCAGCTTTCAATTTCATCCGAACATCTGACCCCAAGTGACCAATGCGTGTGCCTACAGCATTGCAAGAGAAATCACAAACCGGACTTATCATAAGAAGGCCAAGATTATCATAGAAGCTAAAGGAAGCTTACCGAAGATGGTAGCAGTCATGGCATGCACTTGCCGCTTCACGTTGGTCAGCTCATCTACCACCGGTTTAAGGGCAGCTTCAGCATTTTCAACCTTTTTGGTTAAAGCGGCCTTTTCAGTATCCCAGCCGGCCCGCTCAGACTTGAACCACTCCTTGAGCTGCTCCATGGTAGTCAAGGCGGTTTTCAGCTCATCCTTGGCCTTGGAGGTTTCTGCTTGTTGAGACTTCATATTTTCTTGAAGATCATTGATTTGTGAGGCTTGTTGGCGTATCTCACTCTGCAACAAAAAGGGAGCATGTTAATATCTTCATTGCAAGTCCCAAGTGCATAACCAGTCATACACATGGCACTTGGGGGCTAATGCATATTTGATCTTCATCTGTCAATAAAATCACAAAGTCCCAAGCTCAATACAGGTATTCAACTTGGCACTTGGTGGCTAATGGCTATTTGCTCGAACATTTTCTGATGCAGCGATATAAATTACAGTCCCGGTTTAACTATATTAAGTTGAACCGGCCCTTGGGGCTACATCAGTGGATTCTGAAGCATTGAGTTTATGTTAAGTCCCGGTTTAACTATACTAAGTTGAACCGGCCCTTGGGGGCTAGGAGAGTTAACAAAAATTACCTCGAATTTTTCTTTCATCATCTTCACCAGGCCGGCTTCATAATCACGGCTGGTATACAGCCGGTTCAAGTAGCTAGAATGAAGGTCTTGGGGGTTCAGAGCGGCGTAAGTTGCCAGATCAACATCCCACTTGCCCTTGCTCATGGTGGCAAATTCTTCTTTGGCAGAATGTTTGGATAAGCGACGGATTACCCGCTTGTTGTGGCCAAAGCCGATAATCCTAGCGTCATCGTCCTTGGTATCACCGGTTTGACCAGGGACAGTTGTTTTGTCAGCAGGCCGGATTGGACCGGTGGATTTTTCAATCCGGGTTGGGCTTCTGGGCTGGTCAGCAGGAAGGGAGGTGTCAACAGGCCTTTCTTCAGCAACAAAATCGTCATCTTGCAGTGGTGGATCATTGGGCGTATCTTCACAGATAGCCGCTTCAAGATTTGGGGCGCTGTCCGGTTCAGGGGCAGTCTCTTCGTCGGCCGTTTTGTCCAGACGAGCCTTTTTGCTCGGCCTAGGCTTGGCCCTGAAAAGGCATAATAACAGTCAAATACGGCATATACTACGCAATGATGCAGTAGAAACAATATGAAATGTATAACTTACCCAAGCACCGTTTTAAGTGGTGGCGGTGAGTGAGCGATGACTTCGCCGGATGAGGTGGGAAGTGACCGATAATCGGTCGGATGGATTAAGGGGTTGTGAAAACAGCCTGCTTTAGGATAAGCAGCGACAAGCAAATTAGAGACCTCGAGCAGCGTTTCGAACGGACTGTTCGGTAAACCGGTGGAGCTAACTACCTAGCCGCTGTGCCGAGTTGTGTGGCGAACCTCATGTTGTTGAGTCTTCATAAGAAATTTGGGATCCAAGCAAGCAAGAGGATGAGAAAATTTAATTTTCCGGTTTGCCCGACGGATTTTTAGTGAAGGCAAAGGATTTGAGTCGGAGGAGAGAATAGTTACCTCTACAACATCAGCATTACTGGTTTCACATCATCGACAAATATCATCATTAATTAGGCGTGTGAAAAGTAAGCCAAGTGTATCAAGTTCTACCTCAAGGTCCGGGTTACCCACATCATCATCCACGGCGGATCGAGAAGATGCGTGGTTTTCCTCTTATGAGCAGTCTTCTTGACAGCTTTGGTCTTTTGCGGATTGGTTTTTCCGGTTTATGCAGCTTCTCTGGTTTCTCTTGTGGACATTTCTTGCTCGAATGGATCATCACCCCGATTAAGCAGCAGTTGATGTTAAAAATGATGCGAAATAGCAGTAATATATTCAGTAAAAATAGTCGAAGTCTTACGGATGGTGGTTTGTTGGTAGCACGAAGGGGAGCGGACCGGTTCGGCACGAGAGGTGTTCGGTTCATTCAACATTTTCTTCACAGCCGGTGACCTCATCATCGGTGAGCTGGATATTAACGTGTCGGAGGGGGTCGTCGACACTACCAGTGTACTCACACATTAAACCGGAGCGCTGTGAGAGGGGCAATATGCTCCATGATATCCAACAGCGTGCGAGATCAATTCCGGTTAAACCATTGGCCATGAAGGCTTTGAGCTTGGAGAGTTGAGGAGCGTATTTACTTCTCTCATTGGCGGTTAATCTTTGCGGAAAGGGATGTGTATTCTTGAGTCGCTCGGACGAAAAACGGGCAAAGGATTCTCATTGGCGGTGAAGTGTCTCGCAATAAAACCATGTTTGATTCCATTCCTTTTGGTGGCTGTGCAGTTTGACATGAGGATAAGTGACCTCCTTTCTTTTTTGAATCGCCACACCACCCAATTCTGTGTTGGGCCCGTCGGTGAATTCTGTGCGGCGGTTTAGATGGAAGCAGTCTCTAAACAGTTCAACTGTGGCTTCTTCTTGAAAGTATGCCTCACAGAGCACTTGGAAGTGACAAATGTTGGTAATGAATTGGGGCCCGTATCTCATGGACGGAGTTGAAAATTGGCTAACACATCCCGGTAAAATTTTGAACCGGGCGGGTTAAAACCCCGGGCTAAGTGATCTGTGAAAACTACAATCTCTCCTTCTTGAGGTGTGGGTGGACATTCTTTGCCAGGAACCCTCCAATGGATAGTATTTTTACTGCTTAAAGCGCCAGTCAGGACCAGATTGTTTAATTGAGTTTCGGTGACACGGGAAGGAGCCCAGTTGCACTCATATACTTGTTTGGCCATCTGCAAAAAGTATAAATCCGGTTCAAGAAATGTGTTGGGACAAAGAGAGAACCGGTGTACAATGCTAAATCGGAGACAAATACATCTAAACCGGAGTTCTATGAAGCGGCGATTATGCGGTTAAGGAGTTACGGCGGTTCAACAAGGGACTAATGGTGTATACGGTTTATTTAATTTTTCTATGTTAAGTTAAACCACCTGGTCTAAATATTGAAAACAATTGAGGTTGCGAGCGGCTAAGTGTGCAGAAACAGGTTTCGCAAGATTTCTCTACAACGAAGGATCTGAAGCCAGATCAGAAAAGAAGAAAAATATCCAAAAAAGAATAAAAGCGGAGCAGTATTGATGCAATGAGCAGGAGATAATGTGCGAGATCTATGAGCGTGAGCACGAGACTACGGCGGATGCTAAAAGCTACTACTAATCGAGCAAGGTGTCACAGATCTATCCAGAGTGCGGTATGAGCATGAGCAGTTAATGGAGCACTACAAGAACAAGAAACCCTAGAAGCGAATCTAGGTCGAGGGGAACCGAGGACCTACGAGTTGAGGAGATGAGAAGAGTGCTGCGTTTCTACAGTGCGTTCAGGTTGATGCAGCGGCTCAAGGCGGTTCAGAGGTCGATGGCGGCGGCGGAGCTCGAGGCTAGCGGCGAGGAAGACGAAGAGAAAGGGGACGGAGGGAGAAAAGGAATGACCCTTGGTCCTATTTATAAGGCAAGATACCGTGTCGGTAGCGTGAATCAAGGAACCACAAATCTAGGAAGCGAGTTGTCGCCTTGATTATTGCGGATCTGTTAAACAAAGAAGATATCATGAATGCTATCTTTATGGGGACGTCATGCCGTTTCTGAGAACCGGAGAAGGTGACATCACGGCGGTTCAACGATTTCAAAAAGGTATTGAAGATGAAGGTTTTTTATCAAGGATTGACATGAACCTGTTCAAATCAATCGGGGCCTAATGTTGGGGATATTACTCTTTGGCGTAAACCGGCCTATCTCGGGCGGGTTAACTTCATCGATGAGTTCAGCGGTGTAAAAGCCCAAGAGGCATGAAAGTAAGGGCCCAAGGCACGTAGTCGGTTTAGAACACAGAGCCGTAAACCGGCCTGGTATGTAAACTTGTATTGAAAGTTAGCAATAGAGAGAGACCAACCGGATATGAATATGAACCGGAGATTGGGACTCTTCGAACCGGACGGCGTCACCCGTGTATATAAGGGGACGACCCGGGCGGTTCAAGGGGAACAACAACAACTCGAGGCCTAAGCGAAGCTTATTTGCTCCCTAGTCATCGAGACCACATCAATCCATCACAACTAGGCGTAGGCTTTTACCTTCATCGAAGGGCTGAACTAGTATAACTCTTGTGTCTTTGCGTCCGCTTTAACCCCTTCAAGTTAACCCGTAGCGATGGCTCCACGACTAATTCCTTTCATGAGGACATCTGCCGTGACAAAACCACGACAGTTCTCTTGTGAAATCTAGATTCCTTCGCCAAGGCAATTGCACCAGTATTGTCACAAAAGATTTTCATTTGACCCGATGCACTAGGTATGACACCTAGATCGGATATGAACTCCTTCATCCAGACTCCTTCATTTGCTGCTTCTGAAGCAGCTATGTACTCTGCTTCACACGTAGATCCCACCGCGACGCTTTGTTTAGAACTGCACCAACTGACAGCTCCACCATTCAATGTAAACACGTATCCGGTTTACGATTTAGAATCGTCCGGATCAATGTCAAAGCTTGCATCAACGTAACCATTTACGATGAGCTCTTTGTCACCTGCATAAACGAGAAACATATCCTTAGTCCTTTTCAGGTATTTCAGGATGTTCTTGACCACTGTCAAGTGATCCACTCCTGGATTACTTTGGTACCTCCCTGCTTGACTTATAGCAAGGCACACATCAGGTCTGGTACACAGCATTGCATATATGATAGAGCCTATGGCTGAAGCATAGGGGACATCTTTCATTTTCTCTCTATCTTCTGCAGTGGTTGGGCATTGAGTCTTACTCAACTTCACACCTTGTAACACAGTCAAGAACCCTTTCTTTGCTTGATCCATTTTGAACTTCTTCAAAACTTTGTCAAGGTATGTGCTTTGTGAAAGTCCAATTAAGCGTCTTGATCTATCTCTATAGATCTTAATGCCCAATATATAAGCAGCTTCACCGAGGTCTTTCATTGAAAAACTCTTATTCAAGTATCCCTTTATGCTATCCAGAAATTCTATATCATTTCCAATCAGCAATATGTCATCCACATATAATATCGAAATGCTACTGAGCTCCCACTCACTTTCTTGTAAATACATGCTTCTCCAAAAGTGCATACAAAACCAAATGCTTTGATCACACTATCAAAGCATTTATTCCAACTCGAGAGGCTTGCACCAGTCCATAAATGGATCATTGGAGCTTGCACACTTTGTTAGCTCCCTTTGGATCGACAAAACCTTCGGTTGCATCATATACAACTCTTCTTCCAGAAATCCATCCAGGAATGCAGTTTTGACATCCATTTGCCAAATTTCATAATCATAAAATGCAGCAATTGCTAACATGATTCGGACAGACTTAAGCATCGCTACGAGTGAGAAGGTCTCATCATAGTCAATCCCTTGAACTTGTCGAAAACCTTTTGCAACAAGTCGAGCTTTATAGACAGTAACATTACCGTCAGCGTCAGTCTTCTTCTTGAAGATCCATTTATTCTCAATTGCTTGCTGACCATCGGGCAAGTCAACCGAAGTCCACACTTTGTTCTCATACATGGATCCCATCTCAGATTTCATGGCCTCAAGCCATTTTGCGGAATCTGGGCTCACCATCGCTTCTTCATAGTTCGTAGGTTCATCATGGTCTAGTAACATGACTTCCAGAACAGGATTACCGTACCACTCAGTGCGGATCTTACTGTTTGATCTACAAGGTTCGATAACAACTTGATCTGAAGTTCCATGATCATCATCATTAACTTCCTCACTAATTGGTGTAGGCGTCCACGAAACCGGTTTACGTGATGAACTACTTTCAATAAGGGAGCAGGTACGATTACCTCATCAAGTTCTACTTTCCTCCCACTCACTTCTTTCGAGAGAAACTCCTTCTCTAGAAAGGATCCATTCTTAGCAACGAATGTCTTGCCTTCGGATCTGTGATAGAAGGTGTGCCCAATAGTCTCCTTTGGGTATCCTATGAAGACACATTTCTCCGATTTGGGTTCGAGCTTATCAGGTTGAAGCTTTTTCACATAAGCATCGCAGCCCCAAACTTTAAGAAACGAAAACTTTGGTTTCTTGCCAAACCACAGTTCATAAGGCGTCATCTCAATGGATTTTGATGGTGTCCTATTTAATGTGAATGTGGCCGTCTCTAAAGCATAACCCCAAAACGATAGCGGTAAGTCAGTAAGAGACATCATAGATCGCACCATATCTAGTAAAGTACGATTACGACGTTCGGACACACCATTACGCTGTGGTGTTCTGGGTGGCGTGAGTTGCGAAACTATTCCGCATTGTTTCAAATGTAGACCAAACTCATAACTCAAATATTCTCCTCCACGATCAGATCGTAGAAACTTTATTTTCTTGTTACGATGATTTTCAACTTCACTCTAAAATTCTTTGAACTTTTCAAATGTTTCAGACTTATGCTTCATTAAGTACATATACCCATATCTGCTTAAATCATCTGTGAAGGTGAGAAAATAACGATACCAACCACGAGCCTCAACATTCATCGGACCACATACATATGTATGTATGATTTCCAACAAATATGTTGCTCTCTCCATAGTACCGGAGAACGGCGTTTTAGTCATCTTGCCCATAAGGCACGGTTCGCAAGTACCAAGTGATTCATAATCAAGTGGTTCCAAAAGTCCATCAGTATGGAGTTTCTTCATGCGCTTTATACCGATATGACATAAACGGCAGTGCCACAAATAAGTTGCACTATCATTATCAACTCTGCATCTTTTGGCTTCAACATTATGAATATGTGTATCACTACTATCGAGATTCAACAAAAATAGACCACTCTTCAAGGGGCATGACCATAAAAGATATTACTCATATAAATAGAACAACCATTATTCTCTAATTTAAATGAATAACCGTCTCGCATCAAACAAGATCCAGATATAATGTTCATGCTCAACGCTGGCACCAAATACAATTATTTAGGTCTAAAACTAATCTCGAAGGTAGATGTAGAGGTAGCGTGTCGACCGCGATCACATCGACTTTGGAACCATTTCCCACGCGCATCGTCACCTCGTCCTTGGCGGTGTTAAGCAATCCGTAGTCCTTGTTTGAGTTGCAAATATTAGCAACAGAACCAGTATCAAATACCCAGGTGCTACTGCGAGCTCTAGTAAGGTACACTTCAATAACATGTATATCACATATACCTTTGTTCACCTTGTCATCCTTCTTATCCGCCAAATACTTAGGTCAGTTCCGCTTCCAGTGACCAGTCTGCTTGCAGTAGAAGCACTCAGTTTCAGGCTTAGGTCCAGACTTGGGTATTCTTCTCCTGAGCAGCAACTTGCTTGCTGTTCTTCTTGAAGTCCCCCTTCTTCTTCCCTTTGCCCTTTTTCCTGAAACTAGTGTTCTTGTTGACCATCAACACTTGATGCTCCTTCTTGATTTCTACCTCCGCAGCCTTTAGCATTGCGAAGAGCTCGGGAATTGTATTATCCATCCCTTGCAGGTTATAGTTCATCACGAAGCTCTTGTAGCTTGGTGGAAGTGATTGGAGTATTCTGTCAATGATGCTATCATCTGGAAGATTAACTCCCAATTGAATCATGTGGTTATAATACCCAGACATCTTGAGTATATGCTCACGGATAGAACTATTCTCCTCCATCTTGCAGCTGTAGAATTTATTGGAGACTTCATATCTCTCAATCCGGGCATTTGCTTGAAATATTAACTTCAACTCCTGGAACATCTCATATGCTCCATGATGTTCAAAACGTCGTTGAAGTCCCGGTTCTAAGCCGTAAAGCATGGCACACTGAACTATCGAGTAGTCATCAACACGTGGTAGCGAGGCATTCACAATGTCTGCGATTGCGCAGCAGTGGTACACCTAGCGGTGCTTCCAGGCGTAATTCTTACGTGCAGCAATGAGGATAATCCTCAAGTTACGGACCCAGTCCGTGTAATTGCTACCATCATCTTTCAACTTTGCTTTCTCAAGGAACACATTAAAATTCAACGGAACAACAACACGGGCCATCTATCTACAATTAACATGGACAAGCAAGATACTATCAGGTACTAAGTTCACGATAAATTTAAGTTCAATTAATCATATTACTTAAGAACTCCCACTTAGAAAGACATCTCTCTAATCCTCTAAGTGATCACGTGATCCAAATCAACTAAACGATAACCGATCATCATGTGAAATGGAGTAGTTTTCAATGGTGAACATCACTATGTTGATCATATCTACTATATGATTCACGCTCGACCTTCCGGTCTCAGTGTTCCGAGGCCATATCTGCATATGCTAGGCTCGTCAAGTTTAACCCGAGTATTCCGCGTGTGCAAAACTGGCTTGCACCCGTTGTAGATGGACATAGAGCTTATCACACCCGATCATCACGTGGTGTCTGGGCACGGCGAACTTTGGCAACGGTGCATACTCAGGGAGAACACTTTTATCTTGAAATTTAGTGAGAGATCATCTTATAATGCTACCGTCAATCAAAGCAAGATAAGATGCATAAAAGATAAACATCACATGCAATCAATATAAGTGATATGATATGGCCATCATCATCTTGTGCTTGTGATCTCCATCTCCGAAGCACCTCCATGATCACCATCGTCACCGCACGACACCTTGATCTCCATCGTAGCATCGGTGTCGTCCTCGCCAATCTTATGCTTCTCGACTATCGCTACCGCTTAGTGATAAAGTAAAGCATTACGAGCGATTGCATTGCATACAATAAGCGACAACCATATGGCTCCTGCCGATTGCCGATAACTCGGTTACAAAACATGATCATCTCATACAATAAAATTTAGCATCATGTCTTGACCATATCACATCACAACATGCCCTGAAAAACAAGTTAGACGTCCTCTACTTTGTTGTTGCAAGTTTTACGTGGCTGCTACGGGCTTAGCAAGAACCGTTCTTACCTACGCATCAAAAACCACAACGATAGTTTGTCAAGTTGATGTTGTTTTAACCTTCGCATGGACGGGCGTAGCCACACTCGGTTCAACTAAAGTTGAGGCCGACACCGCCAGCCACTTGTGTGCGAAGCACGTCGGTAGAACCAGTCTCGCGAAGCGTCTGGCGTAATGTCGGTCCGGCCGCTTCATCCAACAATACCGCCCGAACCAAAGTATGACATTTGGTAAGCGGTATGACTTATATAGCCCACAAATCACTTGTGTTCTACTCGTGCATATGACATCTACGCATAAAACCAGGCTCGGATGCCACTGTTGGGGAACGTAGTAATTTTAAAAAAATTCCTATGCACACACAAGATCATGGTGATGCATAGCAACGATAGGGGAGAGTGTTCTCCACGTACCCTCGTAGATCGAAAGCGGAAGCGTTAGCACAACGCGGTTGATGTAGTCGTACGTCTTCACGATCCGACCGATCAAGTACCGGACGCATGGGACCTCCGAGTTCAGCACACCTTCAACCCGATGACGTCCCTCGAACTCCGATCCAGCTGAGTGTTGAGGGAGAGTTTCGTCAGCACGGCGGCGTGGTGACGATGTTGATGTTCTACTGACACAGGGCTTCGCCTAAGCACCGCTACAGTATTATCGAGGTGGACTATGGTGGAGGGGGGCACCGCACACAGCTAAAAGATCAAACAGATCAATTATTGTGTCTTTGGGGTGCCCCCTTTCCCCCGTATATAAAGGATCAAGGGGGGTGCGGCCGGCCAGGGGAGAGGGCACGCCAGGAGGAGTCCTACTCCTACCTGGAGTAGGACTCCCCCTTTTCCTTGTTGGACTAGGAGAGAGAGGGGAAAGAGGTGGAGGAGAAGAAGGAAAGGGGGGGCGCCGCCCCCTCTTCTTGTCCTATTCGGACTAAGGGGGGAGGGGCGCGCGGCCTTGCCCTAGCCGCCTCTCCTCTCTTCCACCAAGGCCCACTAAGGCCCATTAAGTTCCCGGGGGGTTCCGATAACCTCCCGGTACTACGGTAAAATTCCGATTTCACCCGGAACAACTCGGATATCCAAACATAGGCTTCCAATATATCAATCTTCATGTCTCGACCATTTCGAGACTCCTCGTCATGTCCGTGATCACATCCGGGACTCCAAACAACCTTCGGTACATCAAAACATATAAACTCATAATAAAACTTTCATCGAAACGTTAAGCGTGCGGACCCTACGGGTTCGAGAACTATGTAGACATGACCGAGACACGTCTCCGGTCAATAACCAATAGCGGAAACTGGATGCTCATATTGGCTCCCACATATTCTACGAAAATCTTTATCGGTCAGACCGCATAACAACATACGTTGTTCCCTCTGTCATCGGTATGTTACTTGCCCGAGATTCGATCGTCGGTATCTCAATACCTAGTTCAATCTCATTACCGGTAAGTCTCTTTACTCGTTCCGTAATACATGATCCCGCAACTAACTCATTAGTTGTAATGTTTGCAAGGCTTAAGTTATGTGCATTACTGAGAGGGCCCAGAGATACCTCTCCGACAATCGGAGTGACAAATCCTAATCTCGAAATACGCCAACCAAACAAGTACCTTCGGAGACACCTGTAGAGCACCTTTATAATCACCCAGTTACGTTGTGACGTTTGGTAGCACACAAAGTGTTCCTCCGGTAAACGGGAGTTGCATAATCTCATAGTCATAGGAACATGTATAAGTCATGAAGAAAGCAATAGCAACATACTAAACAATCGTGTGCTAAGCTAACGGAATGGGTCATGTCAATCACATCATTCTCCTAATGATGTGATCCCATTAATCAAATGAGAACTCATGTCTATGGCTAGGAAACATAACCATCTTTGATCAACGAGATAATCAAGTAGAGGCATACTAGTGACACTCTGTTTGTCTATGTATTCACACATGTATTATGTTTCCGGTTAATACAATTCTAGAATGAATAATAAACATTTATCATGATATAAGGAAATAAATAATAACTTTATTATTGCCTCTAGGGCATATTTCATTCACTTTCGTGCATGCATAGAGAATCACAAACCTTAACACCAATATTCTTACTAAAGCATAATTACACATCAACATAACTCACATATCACATCATCTTATCTCAAAACAATCACTAAGAATCAAGTTTATTTTGTCCAATGATCTTCATGAATTTTTTTATTATATCCTTCTTGGATATCTATCACTTTGGGACTAATTTTCATGTGTTGCTTTTCATAAGCTCAAACAAATATAAGTGAAGATCATGAGCATAATTTTTTTTCTTTCTCTCAAATTTATTTAAGTGAAGCTAGAGAGAATTTCTTGAAAAATACTAAGCACACCATGCTCAAAAAAATATAAGTGAAGCACTAGAGCAAATCCATAGCTCATAAAAATTTAAGTGAAGTATAGAGAGCAATTCTAACAAGTCATTACATAATTTTGGCTCTCCCAAATAGGTGTGTCCAGCTGTCGGTGTACAAAAGTAGGGGTCCTATTTTATACCCCTTTACCTATGCACGGGCAGTTGGAGCCACGCCTGCGGCCACACTTAGCAGGGTAGAGGAAGGAAGCAAAGACACAAGACAACTAGAGCAACGCCAAGCCAGAGGAACGAAGAGCAGAAGGGCGAGGTGAACTCCCCCGGCAAGGCCCTTGCCGGGGGCGGCCTCCACAGTTTTGCCGGGGCAACTTGCCCAGCACCAGCAGAGCCGCCACCCTTGAGCCTAAGAGTTCCGACGCCATCGCCCACATTGGAACCAAGGCTCGGGAGGCGCCTCCATGGTGGCATGCAGATCTTTGTGAAGACCAAGAACATACAAGACTAGATGAGAATCGGAAGACGAAGATCCTCGGCAAGATCCTTGCCGAGGATACCCACGAGACCCCCTAGCAAGACCCTTGCCGGGGATGCCCACGACGCCGTGGCAAGACCCTTGCCGGGGCCCTGGGAATACTGTTGCCGAAGACATCCACGGGGCCACAACCAGGCCCCCACCCGCCAAGACTCTACCGCCGTTCCCACATAGTTGTTAGCCCACCAACTAGGCGAGCACCTATGTGGCGACGTGCTGCCTCCAGGCCAACTCAGCAAGCACCTGAGTGGTGGCTTGCAGATCTTCGTGAAGACTCTGCCACCGCACCAACTTAGCAGCCAGCCAGCCAGCGTGGCACTATACGCCTCGTCTGCCCGGACGCGCATCGAAGCCAAGCGAGGCGGCGACAGCTGGGACGAGCTTCCTCGCCGTCCCTGAAAAAGCAAGAAGGGCACGTCGGCAGCGCATTAAATGTGTTTGTCCTACGGTGCCAAGAGATAGACTCGACTACTGTACAAACTTTCCACCTCCTGTGTGCCACTGTGGCAGCCCCCTTATCTATAAAAGGACGCCCGCGGTGTACTGGGAGAGGATTCGGACTTTTTGGACCCTGCATGCTTTGTAGCTAGTCCAGGAACACCAGGTAAACATAAACCAACACGAGTAGGGTATTACGCATCACTTGTGGCCCGAACCTGGATAATCCCCTTGCGTTGATCTTCTAATCCCGCTCTTTCCACAGCCCCGCGCCCGCCAACCGTAGGAAAAGGGATTCTACGTGATCTCGTAGGTGTCGTTTCCCCGACATCTTTGGTGCGCCAGGCAGGGGGCGCAAGCTGTGAGAATCCTGTTTTGAAGCCGACGCCTCTACTTCATCATCACGATGGCCCCCAAGAAGAAGGGGATGACAACGATTGGATCGCCTGGAGCAGGCCCATCCGCACCAACACGGGTGGGCGATGGGGTGGCCACAGACGGCGCCAGAGGCGCCGCCCGTGAGCATCCACGACACTCTGGCACCCGGAGCCGGGCGAGCGGCGTCGTACGGGCCCAAGACGACGGGCCACACGCTGCTGGGTCTGGGATGGGGCCGTGCTGCCCACGGGCAGTGCAACAACCTTTACGGTGCCCCAGCTGGCACCCGCGCCGCGGCCTTCTCAGGCCGCGCGCGATGAGCAACACTGCGATGCCGGAGCACCTGGGCACCGCCGCAGAAAGAGCCCTGTGCGCCACTCGCAGGATGCACCAGGCCGGCGAGCGCGCTCGGACGCCGGCGGAAGCGGCGTGCGACTGCGAGACCGTGATAGAGCCCCTTCTAACCTGGTTAGAAGCTGGAGTACGTCACGGTCTACGCAGCTCTCGCCACCGCCCACTCCCGCAGAAGCGCTGGCGCGCATGCAACTGCTCCTCGACTTCCCCCCTGCTATGGAGAAGCTCAACGAGTGGAGGGACACCATTCGAAGCCTTGTCTGTTTTGCCAACAAGAACGAGCCGCTCCCAACGGGACCCTCACACCGGCGTTCTGTCGAGCCGGTGCATGTCGGCGGTGGGGGGACCAGAGACACTGCGACTACGGCGCACTCCCCTCCCCCACAGCCGCGACAACAACCACCGGCCCGTCGAGCCGACGCCTGTGGCAACGTTACCACGGCATCGTCCGACCCGCGAGCCCACTATGATCAACATCGAGTTCTTGGAGCGCGAGCTCAGGAAGACGCTCAAACTACCATCGAGTGACGGCGGGAGGCGCGCCACCAGTCAGGTCGACATGCGGGGCCTGCTAGGGACCACCCAGCGCCGGGCGCCCCTGGTAGCCTGCCTTACAAGGTGGGTTGTCCGGCCTTTACCCGAGAGCTGCGGCAGTTCCAGTGGTCCTCCCACCAAACGTTCAAGCCTGATGTTGGGGAAAAGTACAACGGCAAGACTCACCCATCGGAGTTCCTCAGCATCTACACCATCGCGATGCAAGCCGCCGGAGCTCGCGACGATAAGGTGCTAGCCAACTACTTTCCGCTGGCACTTAAGGCCAACGTCATGTCATGGTTGATGCACCTACCGGTAGATTCCATCTCCTCCTGGTCAGACCTGTGCCATGAGTTTGTTGGCGCCTTCACCGGAGGCCACCAAGCTCCTGGCCAGGCAAGTGACTTGCATGTCATCCCCAAGAAGGATGTTGAGTCCCTGCGTAAATACAAACAGAGATTCAGCCATGTGCAGTACACCATCCCAGATGTTCATTGAGGGAGTCCTGGATTAGGGGGTGTCCGGATAGCCGGACTACCATCATCAGCCGAACTATCATTGGCCGGACTATCATCATCGACCGGACTCCAAGACTATGAAGATACGAGATTGAAGACTTCTCCCCGTGTCCGGATGGGACTTTCCTTGGCGTGGAAGGCAAGCTTGGCGTCTGGATATGTAGATCTCCTACCATTGTAACCGACTCTATGTAACCCTAGCCCTCTCCGGTGTTTATATAAACGGATGGCTCTAGTTAAATGAGGACTACGATCATCAACAACCCTTACAATCATACCATAGGCTAGCTTCTAGGGTTTAGCCTCCTTGATCTCGTGGTAGATCCACTCTTGTAAACATCCACAATATCAATATCAATCGAAAGCGGGGCGTAGGGTTTTACCTCCATCAAGAGGGCCCGAACACAGGTAAAACATCGTGTCCCTTGTCTCTGTTACCATCCGCCTAGGCGCACGATTCGGGACCCCCTACCGAGATCCGCGGTTTGACACCGACATTGGTGCTTTCATTGAGAGTTCCTCGTGTCGTCACCGATAGGCTTGATGGCCTCTTCAATCAACAACAGCGCAGTCTGGGTGAGACTTTTCTCCCGGACAGATCTTCGTATTCGGCCGCCGCTTTGCGGGCCAACTCGCAGCCATCTGGAGCAGATCGAAAGCTTCGCCCCTGGCCGTCGAGTCAGGTTTGGAAACCTAAACTTCACGGCCCGATATCCACGGGGACTTGATCTTGATGGATCTGAGCCACAACCGGCGTGTCGCGCTGTCACGATGGGCATGACCTAACTCTGCGCGGACAGCACCTTGGAGGCCGCTGCGAATCCGCTCCGACCCATAGTCGGCCGATCGCTCGGATCGAGGGCGGATGGCTGGACACCGCCTCGGGAGCTACAATTTCTCGGTGACGGGCGAACACTTACCTTGTCCGCATAAAGCTCATGACTCCGAGGTGCGGACTCTCTACGGACTCGAACCTCCTGCGCCCCTGCGGTCGAATCCGATTAGGCGCCCGATCATGGAATTCACCGCTGCGGACATTTTCCTTTTCGCCCTTGGCGATATCATAAATTCGCTGAAGCATCTCTCGCTATCCGGAGAGCCTGGCGAACTACGGCGGGGCGGTTGAGCAGCAGACGACGAAGAAATTGAGCCCACCCACCACCCGCCGTAGCCACCGTCGGCGATTTAACCGGCGTACTCGACTACGACTCCGAAGACATCGGCGGTATGGGCGGCGATGCGGAGACTACTAAGAATCGGTGCCTACAGGACCTTGGAAGACCACCTCGTCATATGACATATACATGGTGGACACCCCAAAAGATGGGGGACGGCGAAGAAGCGGAGGTCGATTCCTTAAAGAAACAGCCCAAGCGCCCGGCGTCGTGGCGCCGCTCTAAATCCCGCCACGGAAAGAATGGAGATTCCGCACAGGAGATAATAACACCCAGAAAGTGCGAAGACAACTCCCTCCAACACGATCCAGCGCAGGAGGAGGCAGAGCGAGCCCTCACGAGAGGTGGCGGGGCGAAGAGGTCGAGGATGACAATTACTTACCTCCCTCCGGAGATGAGGCAAGCCTCGGCTGACGATGAATTCGTCGTGCTGAGGATCCCGTCGAACAAGAGCGTTTGAGGCGCAGGCTAATGGCCACGACAAACAGCCTAAAGAAAAGCAGCAATAGCTTCAAGCTGATCAAGACCTCTTGGCCGCGGATGGACCGAGGTCCTCGCGGACGAAAGTATGAACTTCGAGCGCCCCTCCAAAAGTTACCCAAAGCGCAAGTTGCTCCCCGATTAGAGGAGGAGGCATACAAACCTGCATCACCAGCGCTGTCTGGCGGACCGGCCACCTCGTGGCCGCGACAGAGAGGCGTGCAAGCCCTCCACCAAAACCGTACCCCGGCATCACTCAAAAAGCATGAAGCCACGGGGGAACGTGCCGGACTTGCGGGATATACTGGCGGACAAGGCAAGACAATCCAGATCTATCTATGGATCACGTGGGCGCCCCAAGATCCACGACGAATACCGTCGCGCCGGATATAACTACTCTGGCTGGGCCGAACACAGCAGACAACGCTCTCTCGAGCTACGTCGCGATATTGCTCAATACAGAGGCGCCGCACACCCACTATGCTTCACCGATGAAGTAATGGATCATCAAATCCACGAAGGTTTAAACCCGTTAATATCGAATCCTATGATGGCACAGCAGACCCAGCGGTTTGGATTGAGGATTATCTTCTCCATATACATATGGCTCATGGCTGACGATCTTCACGCCATCAAATATCTCGCTCAAGCTCAAAGGACCAGCCCGGCATTGGCTTAACAGCCTGCCCGCGAGTCAATTGGATCTTTGGGAGGACCTGGAAGCCGCATTCCTCGACAACTTCGAGACGCGTATATGCGACCACGGACGCAGATGACCTAAGCCACATAATCCAGCAGCCAGACGAATCGGCCGAGCAATTACGGACATGGTTCTTAACAAAGAAAAATCAAATTGTCATTGTCCGGATGCGAGGCACTCGCTGCCTTCAAACATAACATCCGTGACGAGTGGCTGGCCGGCACCTAGGGCAGAGAAGCGAAATCCATGGCAGCCCTCACATCACTCATGACCCGCTT